>CAUYLG010017323.1:0-18627 GCA_963573385.1 Cacajao melanocephalus
AGCACTTTGGGAGGCTGAGGCGGGTGGATCACGAGGTCAAGAGATCGAGACCATCCTGGCCAACATGGTGAAACCCTGTCTCTACTAAAAATACAAAAAATTAGCTGGGATTGGTGGCGCGCGCCTGTAGTCCCAGCTACTTGGGAGGCTGAGGCAGGAGAATTGCTTGAACCTGGGAGGCAGACGTTGCAGTGAGCCGAGGTCACGCCACTGCACTCCAGCCTGGCGCCTGGTGACGGAGTGAGACTCTGTCTCAAAAAAAAAAAAAAAAAAAAGGTAATTTCTATTTTTTGTTGCTTTCTTCCTGGGGTATAAGGTTAAGGTCATGCTTTGCTGTTTCTTGGCATAGGTCATAATTTTTTGTTGAAAAATGAACATTTTAGAAAATATGTTGTAGCAGCTCTGGATACTGATTTCCTTTCCTCCTTGTCATGGGGTTGATGTTACTATTGTTGTTTGCTTGGCAATATATTTGTTTGGTAACTTTGCTGAGCTAACTTTGTTAAGTCTATTTTCCTTGCATTGCGCAGCCTCTGATGTTTCTGTTCTGATTTGTTTTTCTTGTTTTTATTTTTTAGTCTGGCTACCTAGGAATCACCCTTGAATCCACATATGATACTTATTGGTCAGATGTTGTGCTTACATTACTTTAGCCTGATAGATTCTTATCTCCTGTCTCTTTTTGGGTGGCTGTGTGTGGGGGCTTAGAGGTTGCTATCACAGTCCAGGGAATTTGTTTTGGCCCCACATTCAGCCAGGTACTAGCTTAGAGGTTCCTTTCCAATCACTCCTGAAAGGGAATAGTCCTGGGCTTACATGCATTTTTCCAGACTTCCAGGGATGTGTGTGGTTTTATTTTTAAGCCGAGTTTCCTAAGAGTTCCCATGGGTCATAGTAGCTTATTGTTTAGCCATTGTTTTATCAGAGGTTACGCTTAAACTCCTTGTGTCTGTGAGGCCTATGTTCTTTGTTGATGAACCTGTGTGTTGCTTGGGGAGTGCTTACAAGTCTGGCCCATCTCCAGTTTGATGGCTCCTGAGCGTGCAGACTAATGCATGTGCACAATCTTCTTGATCCTCAGGGATTGCTGTGATCCAAAGAGGGTTCTTTTTGGCTATCTTTCGTGCTGTTTTTTTCTGTTAAACTTCTGGACACTCTGCCATTTTTCTGATACTGTTGCTACGATAATCATGGAGATGCCAGCACCGTCTTAATTACTCTTCACAAACAACTCCTTATTTTCTATAACACCCTTAGGCATGGAATTTTCCACATTCAGTTCCAAAAAACATTAGTCTCCTCAGACAGTGTTGGAGAGTTCTTCATCCTTATGACCTATCACTTTCCCTGGGAAGAACATCTGCATCACTGCACCACTGACCTGGAGTGGGAACAGTAGACTGTTTCTCACTTCTGTAAGCAAGTATTGGAAGGAGTGGTAACTTCTTCTTAGTCTTTCTCTACAAGTGTGAAATCTCTACTTGATAAATGAGCTGGGGCCGAGATGATCGGAGCCTCAGTATGCTCAGCCTGCAACATCTAGGCTAGGGCTTCCACCATACAATAGGGGTTCAGTAGGGAAATGGGTCCTCAGACCTTTTATCCATACCTACTCACAATAGAGGTTCTGCAATATGGGGCTGGAAGGGCATGAGAAACACTGGGGCTTTACCCCTCTCAAGGGTGAAACTGTAGCCCTAGGCTGGAAACTGGGGGAAAAGGAAGCCTCTGTCTTCATGACTAAAATCCCACAGACTCTTGCCATCCTTGCTGAAATTTAGTAGATTTTCTTGAATGGATAGTTCTCCGTCTTGTGTATGCCTTTAGGACAATTCTAGAGTCTATAAGTGATGTTTTCAAAAAATCATTTTGCCACTTAAATTACTGTTTTTTTCTGTGGAAAGAATATGCCAAGCTATTCACTCTCACATTCCTGAGGTCGCCAAGATAAAATGTCTTATTATCATTTAACCTCAATGCAAGAATGACCGTGAAATTCTTGACCCTTTTTCTTTTTTGTATCCAATTGTCCAAGACATCCTGTTAGTGTTACCTTGGAAATTTATCTAGTCTTAACTCCTTCTCGCCTGCTGCACTGCTGTGACCTGGTCAGAGCCACTATCTCCTCTCACTTGCAAGAACCTCTTCCTTGGGGTTCTTGTTTCCACCCTTTCTCTCCTGCTTTCTGTTCTTGACACAGCAGCCAGAGTGGTCCTATAAAAGCACACGTCATAAAGCCATTCCTCTAGAATGTCCGTGTTGTAGTTTGGATATTTGTCCCTGCCCAAATCTCATGTTGATTTGTAATCCCCAATGCTGGAGGTGGGCCCTGGTGGGAGGTGTTTGGGTCATGTGGTCAGATCTTTCATGGCTTGGTACCGTCTTTGCAATAGTGAGTGAGTTCTCATGAGATCTGAGCATTTAAAAGTGTGTGGCATCTCCCAACCTCTTGCTTCCACTCTGGCCATGTGATGTGCCTGCTCCCACTTCACCTTCTGCCATGAGTAAAAGCTTCCTGAGGCCTCCCCAAAAGCAGATGCTGGTGCTATGCTTCCTGTAGAGCCTACAGAGCTGTGACCCAATTAAACCTCTTTTCTTATAAATTACCCAGTCTCAGGTATTTCTTTATAGCAAAGAAAGAGTGGCCTGTTACAGTCCCCTTTTTATCTGGCCCTGCATTACCTACCTGATCTCCCTACCCTTTTGTTCACTCCACTCTGGCCAATCTATTCTTCAATGAACAGACCAAGCCCACCTGTACCTTAGGGATTTTACAATGATTGTGCCTGTGCGTGGGATACGTTTTTCTAATTATCTACGTTGATAACTCTTCACTCCAAGTCATTGCTTAAGGTACCCTTTCTGAAGAGATCTATCCTCACCCCCCCTTATAAGTGCAACATGCTCTCTTCCTCCCAGTGCTCCTTATCCCACCTTCCTGCTCTACTTTTTCTCTTTTCCATGATGCTTATCACCTTCAAAACTATTACTTATTTGTTATGATGATTGTTTCTTGTCTATCTGTCCCCATTGGAATATGAACTGCATGAATGCAGAAATGTTCACGTTTTTGGTTCACTGTTGCATCTTTAGCATTCAGAACAATACCTGGGACAAAGTAGATGCTCATTAAATATTTGATATCATTCATTCACATCCTCTGATTAGTTACATGGACAGCATGCTGGATATAATTTGGGAAATAAATAATATAGATGAATGAATTTTGGGCCTTGAGTTCAGAATAACTTTGAGGCTTAATTAATATACTCTTCTGACACCTTTCAGTCCCTTGTTGGGGAAAACGAAAATTGCTTGTGTTCCCAGGAAAATACAAAAGGCAAAAAAGTAGTGTTGCAATCTCATGAACATGAGTGTGAGACTTCTTTATCAGACTGCAAACCTCCTCTTGATGAGAAGTCTGATAATTTAAGTCCAGTATGTTAAGAAACTAAAAGCTAGAGAGATCTTTGTGGGGTGGTGATACGGCTGTCCCACTCATGATGGCTCCCTTCCTTGTGCTTCACCTCCAGTTTTGCTTTGCTCCTTTATTTACTCTGTCTGAGGGGAGGTGGAATGATGTAGCTGGCTAGTAAATTTGGGAAGAATAAACTGAGCCTGCCAAGCTCAGCAACTTGAGTTTTCCTCTAAAAGAGAGCCTGCTTGCAGGTACCAGTTCTCCTCCGCTCTTTTGGGCCATAAGTCTTACCCACCTCTCTACCCAGATGGGGAGACCTGTCCCAGTCAACCTGGAATGGATAAATCTGCCTTCTCTTGTGATTCATTGAACAGGCCTAATTCATAATAAACCATGCTCTCCGTTAATTTAGCCTTTATAATAATAAGGGTGAAATATAGGCCCTCAAATACCACTCCTTTTGCTTTATTCCAAAATCATTGAGAAGTCAGGAAGGGGAGAAGGGTGCAATGGTGAACCTCTTGAGAGACCGTTAGTATTTTGCTTTCATTATATTGACGAGAACGGGTTTACCTGGTCTCTTTACCACCTGGCTGCAAAGGAAGATGATAAAGCCCTTATTTGGCTTTTACATCTCTATATTGAAGACAGCAGGGGAGAAGAGGTTTGGGTTGGCACCTGAGTTAGATGTGCCTATCATAGAAGTCATCAAGATTTCTTGCTTCTCAAACCACTGGCACAAGCATCACCTGGGGCTTGTTAGAAATGCAGATTATAAGTGCTACTCCAGACCTATTGAATCAGAGACTGTGTTTTAACAAGATCCCCAGGTGATTTGTGTGTACATTCATGTTTTAGAGGCACTTCCTAGATCAGAGGTCCTCAAACTGCAGCCTGTGGGCCAAATCCAGCCTGTGTTTGTAAAGCTTTATAGGAACACAGACACCTTTATGTGTTTACGAGTTGCCAATGGCTGCGTTTGCACTATGTGATGGTTAATATTGAGTGTGAACTTGATTGGATTGAAGGATGGGAAGTATTGTTCCTGGGTGTGTCTGTAAGGGTGTTGCCAAAGGAGATTAACATTTGAATCAGTGGACCCACCCTCAATCTGGGTGGGCACCATCTAATCAGCTGCTAGTGTGACCAGAGTAAAAAGCGGACAGAAGAACGTGGAAGGACTAGGTGGGCTGGGTTTTCTGGCCTCCATCTTTCTCCATGCTGGTTGCTTCCTGCCCTTGAACATAAGACTCCAAGTTCTTCGGCTTTGGGACTCTTGGACCTTGGACCGCAAACTGAAGGCTGCGCTGTTGGCTTCCCTACTTTTGAGGTGTTGGGATTCGAACTGATTTCCTGGCTCCTCAGCTTGCAGATGGCCTATTGTGGGACCTCACACCTTGTGATCATGTGAGTCAATACTCCTTAATAAACTCCCCTTTATATATACATCTATGCTATTAGTTCTGTCCCTCTAGAGAACTCTGACTAATACACACTACAATGACAGAGTTGAGTAGTTGTGGCAGAGGACATATGGCCTACAAAGACTCAAGTATTTACCCTGACCCCTAATGGAGAGTCTCCTGATCCGTATCAAGTTGAGAGCTAAAAGTGTGGTTTGGTTGACAATGCTGGGGAGATACTTGACAAAGATAAAGCTGACTTGTTCTCCCGAATGAGAAAAATATGAGAGTATTGAGGGGTAAAAGGTAAGAGCTGGTACAGAGGGAGACACTGATGGAAAGAAAGGCAGGGTGAGTTCCTGGTGGGGGGTGGGGTAGGATGGAGTCAAGTATGCAGGTTAGAGCTAGTAGCAAGGATGGGGGAGTGGGGGTTGAGTGAGGGTGCAGGTAACTGTTCAGGTGAAAAGTGGGGAGTTGAGAGACTCCTGGTTGGGTGAGAATCTCCCACAATGCCTAGCATATAACCTAACATAAGATAGGCACCAGTCAATGTTTTTGAATTGAAAAAGGTAAATTGAAATAAACTGTGGTTTCGATTCATTGAGCATTGAGCACTTTGCTTTAAAACTCCAGGACTGTGGCGTTTTGCACAAGCCCCGTGGGACAGGAAGGGGCCGGCCTGCATTGTCTTATTCTTATTCTCACTTCACAGCTGGGAAATGGTGGCTAAGGGAGGATGAGTAACTATTCCTGGGTCACCAAGCCAAGAGGCCGTTTGCAGCTGGGGCTGGAACCCAGGACTCTCCCTTCAAGACCTTTCTCTGGGAAGGCTGCATGAGAACCCAGGAGACTGGGCTTGGGGGATTAGGGAAGGATTTTTCTCCAGGAGGGCTTGCTGTTAGTTTATGTTGGCTGTGAGGGAACTCCAGTTATCTTTGTCCACAAATCAAAACATAATTTGAGATTTTTAGAGGAGGCCTCTGATTTTGCGATACCTGTGCCTAAAAGTGAGGATTGCATTTCTGTACCAGACTGAGCTCTTGCTGGAATGTGATGTGGAGTAGGAGCTAGAAGGTGAGAGGGCGGGAATTTTGGCCAAATGCCTGAGCCTCAGCAGGGGGTGGGGGTGGGGCGGGAGGGCAGGAGGACCAGAATGTGCAGAAGACAACGATGCCAGAGGCAGTCTTTGTGGCCCTTCTTCTTTTCTGGGGGCTTGCCTTGCTCCCCGCTCCATTCTCCCAAACATCCTCTTTCTTCACTGTTTCCCCAGCTGCCTGAGCCCTGCTCCCCAGGGCCTCCCTGTGGCCTAGGCTCCTGTGCATGCTTTCATCGCCTTAATTCCTGTTCCCAGGCCCTGTGCAAACTTCTCCAGGCTGTGTTGCAGCCCCTCAGGAACATTTCCTAAAACACTCTTCCATGCCGACTTTTGACAGAACCTTGGAAGCCCCTTATCCCATGGGCAAGAGCAGCCCAGATGTTCTGATGTTCCGGGGAGTCAAGGCCCCCCAGAGTAACCCTTGACCAGCAGGGGTGGGAAGCGGAAAGCGAAATGCTCCTACCTCCTGTCCTTTGGGTGGACAGCCTGGGAGATTTCTGCCTGCGCGTCAGGGTCCTGGTGGAAGGGAGTCCCATTCCCACAAGATCAACCTCAACACCGAGATGCAATGTGGCTTTCCTTTCTTCCCAAACCCATCCCCCTCCTTCCAAAGTCCTGCTTCCTGGGATCCCCTCCAAACTAAACTACCTGCACCCAAGCTTGTTCAGGCTCTGCTTTTTTGGTCGAGTTGTGTTTTTTAGATGGACGACCCTATGCCTGTAAATCAGAACATTTTTGTCTCTTTTCTTCCAATATTTATACCTCTGATATTTTCTTGATTTATTCATTGCCTAGGACCTATTATTGAAAAATATATTCCTGGAAGTTGGCATCTTGGTCTTGTTCCTGACTTTTATGTGTCTAATTCTGTTTTACTTTTCAGTATAATGCTTGCTTCAGGTTTCTTGTAGAAATTTTTTTCTTTTTTAAATTAAGGAAGCATTTTCCTACTATTAGCTTACCACAGTTTGCCAGTAGTTATATGAGTGTTTTTAAGTCAGATGCAGCTGTTGAATTTTACCAAATGTGTTTTCATTACATCAGTCAACTATTGCCACCATACTATTGTGTAATGACCACTCTGTACTAGTCCATTCTCATATGACTATAAAATACTGAAGACTCGCTAATTTATCAGGAACAGAGGCTTAATTGGTTCATGGTTTCCACAGGCTGTACAGAAAGCATGGCAGGATCTGCTAGGCTTCTGTGGAGGCCTCAGAGAACTTACAATCATAGTGGAAGGCGAAAGGAGAGTGAGTCACTTCACATGGCTAGACAGGAGGAAGGGAGAGTGAGGGGGAGGTGCTACACACCTGTAAACAACCAGATCTCATGAGAACTCTATCAGGAGAACAGCACTATGGGAAACAGCATTAGACACCACTCCCATGATCCAATCACTGCCCATCAGGCTCCACCCTCAACATTGGGGATTATAATTTGGCATGATATTTGGGTGGGGACACAGATGCAAACCTTATGACCTACATTCAGGTTGGATACAATAATTATTTTTCTCACTTGTACTTATGTAGTGTGGGCAGGTTTGGCTAATCTAGCTTGACTCTAAGCTGTAGGTTGAATCTAGAACTCTTTCAAATGTTAACTGGCACACTGACACTCCTAGTTCCAGTTTCCACTGGCTAAAGCAAGTTCCATGGCCAAGCCCGACAACAGTGAAACTGGGGGATGTTACTCTGCTTCTGTTGGAAGAAACTCAAAAGACGTAGCAAAAAGGGTGGATGGGGTAAGGATGAAAAACTGGGAGGAATGCAACTGATCATAGGCATCTACTGAAATATTTGTAGATAATCTCTCCTGCCCTTAGTACGTTATATAATTACGTTAATAGATTTGCAACTGTTGAAATGTCATTGCATGCCTGGAGTAATCCCTGCTTATCTGAATTCGTTATTAATATTAAATGGCCATAGGGAACTTTCCTAAAGAGGAATCTCCAAAGCTGAAATTTGAAAGACAAAGGAGATGCTTTCAGGAGGTGACAGGGGAGGAGTATCACCAAAGCTGCAACAGGAGTTTTCCCTTCACTGTGTAGCAGTGGTATCTCAGGGGCAATGCAAATCTTCTGCTCTGCATCATTTCTGGGGACTTGGAATTTCAGGCATCCCTTCTCTTAGGGAATGATGTTATCTGCAGGATGTGATAAAGCAACAGCCTATTAACAGTTGACAGAACTAATCCTTGTTCAGCCCCAGGACTCTGGGTGGCTGGTCCCATGGGGGCTGTTTCTGGGGAAGGAGGAGCAGGAAGACCAGGGGGCAGAGCCCAGTGCAGGGAAGATGGAAAGACACAGCGTGGTTCTCCTTCAAGTCTGTAGTTACCCGTTTATATTTAGCCAGTAAAATGAAATATGCCTGTGCAGTCTGGGTGTAAATTGTTATTTATTGCTTTGTGAGAAAACTCCCACATGGGGTTTTCTGGCAAGGGAAGCTTTGCAAAATATTTTTGGCAGAGGCAAGGTATGGCTTTGATTTCCACTTTGCCTCTAATGTTTGTCAACGTGTCACCATTGAGAGGGAAAACAAAATTGGAGCATGCATTTTTGGCCAAGTGTGTTCATTAGCATATATTTATTGAGCAACCACTATGTGCTAGGTGTTGGGGATATAGTGGTAACCAAGACAGATGTAGTCCCAGTCCTTATAGACAAGGTAAGACCGATGATAAACAATTTTAATAATATTTGGGGGTTAGGGCCCAAGAATCATCCCCTCTCTCATTTTGGCTCTCAAGATGGGGGGCAATGAAACAAATGAAATCCAAAGTATTCACATTACTAATGGCTAGGGAAGACCCAATGGGCCACTAAATTCAGAACTTGCTGGTATCAGGCAGATTACAGAAGTTGAATGAGATTTGAGGCCAAAGTAGAGCCTTCTCTCTTACCAAATCTAGACATTGAAACTTACCTATGAAGAGAAAAAGAAAGAAACAAGTGCTATTACCAAGCCAGCCTCAGGCCTGTTACTGGCAAACCAGAGAGGGAAAGACTGTGAGAGACAGGCCTATTCCTTAAAATGACTCTGCCCTCTAACAAAGCGTGTCTTCCATAACATTCTAAACATCGTAAACTTTTATGGGAAGTTGCTTGTAGAAATGTTCTTTACTAAACCGTTCGCAATGTAATTAGCACTTCATCCATGAAGACATAGAGTCTCTTTCCCCTGCCCTTGAATCCGGGCTGGCCTGGATTGCTTTGGCTGATTGAATGCCATGAAAGGGGTGACATGCCAGGTCCAGCCTAAGCCTCAAGAAGCCTTATGAGCCTGCACTCTCACTATTGGAAGCTTGCCACCACCCTATGAACAAGCCCAGGACAGACAGCTGGAGAATGAGAGAACAGAGAATGGGGGCCAGGCCTCAGGCAGGTGAGAGAGCCCAGCCAAGATCAGCAAAGCCATTCCCAGCCCACAGTTGATGGCAGATGCATGATCAGCTGGCCTAGCTCAGATCAGCAGAACCACCTACCTGGCCCCGAGAGTGGTAAGCAGTGAAAAATGGTTGTTTTAAGCTACTAAGATTTTGTTTTGAACACTCGATTTTTTTAGAGTAGTCTTAGGTTCAAAGCAAAATTAAGAAGAAGATACAGATATTTCCCATATGTCTCCTGCCCCTCCTCCATGCATAGCTTCTCTAATTATCCACATCCCCTTTGTTACAATAGATAAACCTACATCAACACATCATGATCACCCAAAGTCCATGGTTCAGGTTCAGGTTCACTCTGTGGGTTTGAACAAATGTATAATGAAATGCATTCATCGTTATAGTATCATACAGAGTATTTTCACTGTCCTCAATATCCTGAGTTTGTCAGTTTGGAAGCTGAATTTACCCAGAGCTTAACATCACAGAAAGTAAGTCAGAGTTTGTGAGTATATGGACAATGATCTTAGCTCCAATTCTGGCCACAGCATCTTATCAACATTACCAATGCATCTTATCAAAGTTACCAGTGTCCACATGAGGGGGCCACCACATCTGATGAGCATCAATATCATAGGGCTGCCTAATCTATACAACCTACAGGCAAATGGTTGAGGTAGCAGAGCCAGCATGTACATGAATCAGTAAAAGAACCAACAACTTTGGGTTCACTGATTTGCATAGAGCAAGGGTAGGGGCAGAAATATCCCCAGGGAAACCAATCCCGGAGAGAAAGCTTCCCACTAGATTAGTGTAAACCTGGAGGTTTTGTAGCACCACGGCACTTGGTTCCACTTCAGTGGTGACTGCTGTCCTTCTGTTCTCTGAACATGTGAGAGTCAAGTCTTGGGCTGCAGATTCTGGACTTCACTCTGATGAGAGTCCTGGGAATAATTCAGTCTATGATGCCTAGGTTGCTGCTGGGAAGTGATCAAGCGTCCGCACTCTCAAGGTAACTATTGGATCATCATAGAGGCAAAAGTACAATGGCCTTCTATTCCTATCCCAAAGAAATGTGTGTCAGGGGAGGTACGGTTGCAGTGGGGATGGGATGGATATTGATAAGCATGTTTAGCCTAGATAGATGAGACAATTTTGCCTTGGGTAATCCTCTTATGTAGGGTAATTCCATAGTGAATGCAAGTTATTTAAAAAGGCTTCTGCTGGTTGGTTTTCAATTACAGTCAAAGCTAAGAAGGCTGAAAGCCAAGCTTTTTAACTGGAAATCTTCAAATGCCCATAGCTTTGACACAAAACAAATGTCTGGAGCCTCTAGGGTACATTGATTGACTAATCCCAAACTCCACAGCTAATTAAGAAAAAAAATAATGACACTATTGTTCTAAATCAGGCCAGTCTCTCTGGTCACAAGGGCTCATCTATCCTTATTCTGACAGCTCAGGTCCTTCCGTTTGGTTCCTGCTTCTCCCCTATGCCCTGTGCTGCTGGAGAGGCTTGTCAGCCTAAGAGTGGAAACATAATTTCAAGCTGGCTAATCAGAACATTGACTGTGTAACTCAGCCAATCAGACCTTTTCTGGGGTTGATGTAGATTGTGGGAGACAAAGGGCCTCTCACTTCTCTGAGATGCTCTGTAAATTATGACCTCCAAAGGAGCTCCTGGACTCATCTTTGCCAGAAAGAGTACACGAAAAGAAATTCACCCCAAAGAGAAACAGGGCAGAGAGATGGGGAGAAAGGAGGAGATACTGGAATCTCCTTGAAACCTGGATCTAGCCAGACTGGAAGTCAGACGCACCTCTGGACTTTTGAGTTCCATGAATTCATAAATTGCATATTCCTCGATATGGCTTTAGTTGGGTTCCTCTCCCTTATAAATGATCATGCACAGAGGATGGAGAAAAGCCAAGACCCTTGGTATCTTTGTGGAGAAAGGCCAGAACTCCCCAACCATCAGCGCTGTAGGAAAATACGTTTTGCAGGAATAGCTGTGGGAGCCAGCAAAGGGTATGACTAAAATGCTCGCTTCGGCTGCTCTCAGCGCCTGAAGTTTCTGTCAGAAGAGCTTGGCCTTGGAGGCAGCAACATTTTTTGTTAAACTATTGAAGGCTCTGGAAGAGGTAGTACAAAAGTGAAGGAGAGACTGCCTTGAGAAAATGTTTTTCCTTCACTATGTTAGCATGAAGTAACTCCGAGCAGACTGTGGCCCCTGTGGCATCATTTTAACTCCTGGGAAAATATTCTTGACATCATGATTTCAATGTTCAGTCTGAATGAGCCTTTTGAAGGAATTTCCAGGGTATTGGCAGGTTATTGGGGTGTCTTGTGGGTGCCCCTTAAGCAATACTGCATCTGTGGCATCCACTCCACTTACACCAAGGGCTGGTCCTTGCCCATTTATGGTCATTCCAGGTATAACCACCCAGATCAGAGCTGCTAATTGAGGAACATCCTCCTCCTCTCCCTCACGGGTGAGTGTGTGACTTCTCTTACTTAAGTGAAATCTTTTGGGGTCCAACTGAACCTGCAGATTGTTCTTGATTGATGCTGGACTATTAAGTGACTATTTTATGTGGGAAAGCACATTATTTAGAAGCAGGGAATGGCTTTCTGAAGGAATGTCGCAAAAGAGCCTCTCCACCTCCCCAGGAGCAAATCCTTTGCCTACAGTTATTCTTCATTCTACACTTCTCCCATGCAATGAGGCTGTAATTAAAACACTATGAGAGAGAATTAGAAATACTGCTTCTGAACTTTAATTATAAACTCCATACTCAGGTTCCTTGGGGCTTACACAGGCAGTCCACAGTCTTATTTGTTCTCTAGAACTTGGAATCCGTTTCTCCACTAAATCATTGTTGACAAGATGCTCAGCCCCGTCTAGTCCATTACGGCTCACGTTAGCCATGGTTACCTGAGTTATAGTTACCAACAGTCCTCAACCAGGATTACCTGGTTGCAAGCAACAGAAAACGATGTAATAAAAGTTAGCAAGAAAAAGAAATATGTTGGAAAGACATTGGGTAGTGTGTCAGATATGCTTCAATGAAGGGAGAAAGTTGTAATGACTGTTATGGAATAAGTGATATAGTAGGAATTAGACCTCACACAGTTATAGGAAGAGCTAAGGAAGAGAGGTCTAGCAAGAAAAGAGATTCAGAGAAAAGTCATCGACCAGGCCTCTTGAAGCATTACTGTGGGTGGACAAGTTGAAGCTTGCAGGATCATCAGGGAGCCAGTCACAGCTAATGCTAGAGGGGAACCATGAAGAGGAGCTGGGAGAGATGTCTACGGAGGACTACTGCCGCTAAGTAGTCACAAAGTTAGTGACTTTGTCTGGGGGTGGACTTGCTGTTGGTTTACAGACCTGGCAGTCAGGAAAAACCTGACCTAAGCAGAGCAGGGAAAGCAAAGCAGGTTCTGGTCAGCCGGGACCTGCTGGCAAACCTGACCTAAGCAGAGCAGGGAAGGCAAAGCAGGTTCAGGTCAGCCAGGACCTGCTGGCAAACCTGACCTAAGCAGAGCAGGGAAACCAAAGCAGGTTCAGATCAGCCGGGACCTGCTGGCAAAACTGACCTAAGCAGAGCAGGGAAAGCAAAGCTGGTTCAGGTCAGCCGGGACCTGCTGGCAGTTCTGCATGGGTCTCTTGCTGCTCTTAACCAAAGGGACCTCTGGAAAATAACGGATGCTGAGTCACTTCCACTTTTCAGATCTGGTGCAATTTCTTTTTAATCCATTCTAACTTGAAAACATATAGGGAAGGTTGAAGAATTAGGGGAAAAATGATGCTGCCAAGCCCATGACAGATGGATCTCAGTAGCAGGAACTTGGGGTTAGCTCCAGGCATGATTCAGTTTCAGCCACTTTCCATCATGTGTGTCAGATTCCATGTTCAAATTCCGTGTTCTTGGATGGGTGGCCACAGTCAGTCTAGCCTGAGTAGAACCAACTCTTTTGGTCAGAGTAGAGCTCTGTGATTTGCAGCCTACCAGACCTATCTGGGAGAGGGAGAGGGGCTCCCTCAAAATATATGTGCTTGCTGGACCAAAAGAGAGGGAGTCCATTCTTAGCTCTTTCCACCATTGTTTCAGAGAGAAAGAGAACACCCAGGCTGGAGTGCAATGGCACAATCTCGGCTCACTGCAATCTCCACCTCCCAGGTTCAAGTGATTCTCCTGCCTCAGGCTCCCAAGTAGCTGGGGTTGCAGGTGTGCAACACCATGCCCTGCTAATTTTTGTATTTTAGTAGACAGGGTTTTGCTATGTTGGCCAAGCTGGTCTTGCTCCTGACCTCAGGTGATCTGCCCACCTTGACCTCCCAAAGTGATGGGATGACAGGCGTGAGTCACTGCACCCAGCTTGGATGGCAGATTTAGGAATTAAAATGATTTTGACAGGCTGGACAAATGAACAAAATTGAATGGAGGTAATTATATGCTACAGAAATCAACTGTGCAAAATAGTTCATATGGAAAATATCTTAGGAGCTTTGGTGTTGAGAGGGTCAATTGAGTCAACAGCAGAATGAGGCCTTTAGAAGTTTAATGCCTTTCAGAGAGCCCTGAGAAGCTGGTATCCGGAATCAGACTACGGGCAACTCCCTTGCAGTGCATGAGTCAAGCCAGGCCCCTTGCAGAGGAGCAGGATTTGGATTTCTATTGGACCTGGAGCTAGGAGACAGCCTTGCCAAAGTCCTAGGACCATGGGCTGGATATTCTCATACCCTTGTTTGTTTCTTGACTGCAAAACAACTGGCTGGACCTGTACTGCTCTGATGTTCCGTGATTCTGTGAGCCCTTGGTATTCACCTCCAAGGGCCGCATGGTTGAGGAGGGGCATCAAAACAGGGAAACCGGTAAGGATAGAGAAATAGAAAATGTGCCCCATATTTAGGAACTGGGGCAGGAAGGGCTTGGGGAGAACCAACACTCTAAAACATGAAAGGATTTCCTTATGGACTAAAGAGAAAACTTATTCTAATTCTTGCACAAGTGGACATGGGTTTTCAGTTTAACATATCCAAAACTGTTCTAAGAGGTGGCCCTCATTGTGAAGTAGTGAGATCTTCATCTCTGGGGGCATTCACACAAAGGCTTAGTGAACCCCCCTCAGGAATGCCCTTGGTGGGGCTTATGTCAGGTGGCCTCAGGTAAACTCTTTCTCAGGAGGTCATTCAGCCCTGAATATGTCAGCTAACGGCAAATGGACGGGACTGCACAGGTGCTGAGAAGTATCCTGAAGATATGGAAAACTAGGTTCCTGTCCCTTGGGAAGTCAATGAGGGGAACACACACACCCCCTTTTTATTTGATAAGAGTTTTCTGTCCTGACTGATAGCTGCTTGCCAGGGCAGGAACTGCCTCCTCACTGCGCAGGCCTGGGACACTGTAGTTCTTTACTCAGTTCATTATTTTGTTGTTTGAAGGAGTTTCCTAGAAACATACTTCCTCTTTCCCAACTCTCTGGCCAATATGAGAACATGATGATTTCTCAGAAATAAGAAGACATTCTGCCTTTTCTCTGGCCTGCCTACAGTTTTGATTTTTTGAAAGAGGGCTTGAAATATTTTTGAAGATCTATAGAGAGCCCAGCATTTCTGGAAAAAGCTGCTGGTAGTAACAAGCTTCCCACAGAGAAATGCTGCCTGACCCCGGTTGTTTTGTTGATAGGTCGCAGCTGGGCCACCATCTCCCTGTCCAGTGAAAGTTGCTGATGAGCTGCAGCATTCCAGAATGGAATGTAGTGCTGTCTCCTTCCGCCTGCCCTCTTTTTTAATTGTCTGGAATCAAACATGTGAGATTCTAGCCAAGGAAGGGCAGAAGAAGGAGTTGTTGAGGGGAGGGAGGGAGGGAGGGAGAGAGAGAGAGAGAGAGAGTGTGTGTGTGTGTGTGTGTGCGTGCAAGGCAAGTCCCTTAAAGAGATGGTCCCAATCACCTAGTTGTAAGCAATTTCCAAGTCCCCTATTCAGAGGCTCTTCAGAGTGTGCTCCATGGACCAGCAATCCTCCTTGACAAATCTGTTAGAGATGCAAATCATAAGCCCTACCCAACTCTTGCAGAATCATAGTCTCTGCAAGTGGTGATCTGGAATTTGTTTGTTCAAAAGCCCTGCAGGTGATATTTGTGCATGGTTAACTTTGAGAAGCACTGGAAAACCACCTTCTGGAAGTAAGTATCTTAAGCAGAATAGGTGGCTGGTGATTATACAGAGACTTTAGAGGAGCAGATAAAGATGCCCTCCCATCCCAAGAGAAGTCATCCACTCCCCTGGCATCTGCTACCTGTGCCTAAAATCCCTCCATTGGAGCAAAACTTTGGGTTGTACTAGGTTCAGCAAATGATATCCCAAAGTGAAGACTTCAGAAACAGCTTCAACAGCAAAGTTTCTTTCTGATGTTCCACTTGCCTGTCTCTTACCCCTCATTCTCTGACCCTCTCACCCCTCAAGGCAAGCCACAGAAACTAGACCTTCTGATTTCCAAAGCAGGTCATAGGACTCAAATAGATATTTCTTAAAAGAAGACATATAAACAGTCAACAGGCTTGTGATTATTAATTTACACCGTTAATCACCAGAGTAATGCAAATTAAAATCACAATGAGATATCGCCTCATACTTGGTAGGATGTGAGGTCTATTATCAACAAGATGAAAGACGAAAGTATTGGTAATGATGTGGAGAAAAGGGAACCCTTGCACACACTATTGGTGGGAATATAAATCAGTACAGCCATTCTGAAGAACAGCATGGTGATTCCTCAAAAAAACTAAAAATAGAATTACTGTAGAATCTAGCAATCCCACATCTAGATATAGATCCAAAAGAAATGTAATAAGTATGTCAAAGAGATATCTGCACTGCTATGTTCACTGCAGCCTGAAAGCTCATTTCCACCTGTGTAAAAATTAGAATATGTGTTCTCCTTAGTCCATAAGGAAATCGTTTCATGTTTTAGAGTGTTGGCTCTCCTCAAGCCTTCCCTGCCCAGTTCCTAAATATGGGACGTATTTTCTAGGAGCCAGAATATGGAATCAACCTGAGTGTCCAACAGTGGATAAAAATATGGTATATATTCACAATGGAATACTATTCCACCTTTACAAAGAAGGAAGTCCTGGCTGGTTGTGTGGCTCATACCTGTAATCCCAGCACTTTGGGAGGCTGAGGTGGGTGGATTACGAGGTCAGGAGATCAAGACAATCCTGGCTAACATGATGAAACCCCGTCTCTACTAAAAATACAAAAAAATTAGATGGGTGTGGTGGCATGTGCCTGTAGTCCCAGCTACTCAGGAGGCTGAGGCAGGAGAATCGCTTTAACCTGGGAGACGGAGGTTGCAGTGAGCTGAGATTGCCCCACTGCACTCCAGCCTGGGTGACAGAGCAAGACTCCATCTCAAAAAAAAAAAAAAAAAAAAAAAAAGGAGGAGGAGAAGGACATTCTGTCATTTGCACAGCAGAGATGAACCTGAAGGACATTATGCTAAGTAAAGAAGCCAGGTACAGAAGACAGATATCACATGATTTCACTTATATGTGGACTCTAAACGAAGTTGGACTTACAGAAGTAGAAAGAAGAATGGTGGTTAGCAGAGGCTGCAGTGTGTATGGGCGGGGTGAGGGGGAGGTATATGGGAAAATGGAAGGCATTGCTTAAAGGTGCAAAGTTTCAGTTAGACAGGAGAAAGAAGTTTCAAGATCTGTTGCATAGCATGATAACCGTATTAATGATAATGTATTGTACACTTCAGAATTGCTAAAGGAATAGATGTTAAACATTCTCACTAGAAAAAATAAGTATCTGAGGTGATAAATATGTTAATTAGTTTGATATACTCATTCCATCATGTATACATATCAAAACATTGCATTGTACCCCATAAATATATACAATTATTTGTCAGTTAAAAATTCATTATTTAAAGTGCAAAAAAAAAAAAAGAAACCACCCAGAACCCAGAATCCCTTTTCCCTAAAGCCAGCCATAAAACCTAAAAATATTACTCTAACCTTTCCACACCTTTCTGTGTAAGAACTGGCCATAAAGAAATTCTCTGACCTGCTTTGTTTGAT
This sequence comes from Cacajao melanocephalus, assembly GCA_963573385.1. NCBI lineage: Eukaryota > Metazoa > Chordata > Mammalia > Primates > Pitheciidae > Cacajao > Cacajao melanocephalus. The sequence goes on from CAUYLG010017323.1 coordinate 17,400, forward strand.
TGTAGGTCATAAGACCCTTATTCCAGAGAGGGTCCTGCCTCATCCTCAGAAGGAAAGAATGCTATGCAGAGAGGCCAAGAAGAATCTGAACAGACAGGCCTTGTTGGTTTTTCCCTTTATACCCTTTTTGTTCAATCTACATGGCTGTCTTGTCCATTCTTCACTGAACTTAAGCATAAAAATCAATCATTTCCCCCGTATCTCTGGGTCTTTATTCTGAAGGTTCTTGTGTCTTGTAAAATTATAATCAAAGAAAATTTTCTCTTATGCTTTTCTCTTGTTAACCTGTCTTTGTGATGGGGTGTTGTCTGTGACCCTTATGATGGGAAGAAAAGGGATCATGCCCTTTCTGCCTTTACAGCTGTCATTATGTCTCTGATAAAATGGAACCATTATAACCATCTCAATATGTTGTCTACCTCCAACCTTTTCTTCACCCTTTCCCTCTTTCCTTTTGAAGAGAGTGCTCAAAAGGTATAATGAAAACAGCAGAGATTCCAGAAACGAGGGTTGGTGTAACCATGGTGGAGGTGGGGCTATTTTAGGACTTAAAGTGCTCAAATCTCAAAGTACTAGCCCTAAGTGACAACTGATGTTGGCTTACTGGTCATATATCAGGGCATAGGACTGACCCATTGTCTTACACCTGGCTCTGCCACATAGTTCCAGCATCTGTCTGGACCCTGAAAGCGCTGGAATCTGTGACTCTGCATTCATTGTTAAAGTCACATGTTTTTAAAAAAATATTTATTTTATTGCATTTTAGGTTCTGGAGTACATGTGAAGAACATGCAGGATTGCTGCATAGGTACATACATGACAATGTGGTTTGCTGCCTCCATCCCCATCACGTATATGTGGCATTTCTCCCCATGTTATCCTCCCCAGCTCCCTACCCCCCACTGTCCCTCTCCTAGTCTCCCCCAACAGACCTCAGTGTGTGATGTTCCCCTCCCTGTGTCCATGTGTTCTCATTGTTCAACACCCACATATTAATGAGAACATGTAGTGTTTGATTTTCTGTTCTTATGTCAGTTTGCTGTGAATGGTGGTTTCCAGGTTCATCCATGTCCTTACAAAGGACACAAACTCATTGTTTTTTGTGGCTGCATAGTATTCCATGGTGTATATGTGCCACATTTTCCCTGTCCAGTCTATCATCGATGGGCATTTGGGTTGGTTCCAGGTTTTTGCTATCGTTAACAGTGCCACAATGAACATATGTGTG
>CAUYLG010017324.1:0-36499 GCA_963573385.1 Cacajao melanocephalus
TCATGCCCTTTGCAGGGACATGGATGAAGCTGGAAACATCATTCTCAGCAAACTGACACAAGAACAGAAAACCAAACACTGCATGTTCTCACTCATAAGTGGGTGTTGAACAATGAGAACACATGGACACAGGAAGGGGAATATCACACACTGGGGTATGTTGCAGGATCGGGGGCTAGGGGAGTGATAGCAGGGGGTAGGGAGGTTGGGGAGGTATAACAATAAGAGAAATACCTAATGTAGGTGACGTGGGGATGGAGGCAGAAAAGCACCATGGCATGTGTATACCTATGTAACAATCCTGCAAGATCTGCATATATATCCTAGAACTTAAAGTATAGTAATAACAAAAAAGACATTAAAATTAGAAAAAAGAATTTCTCCCACCTCAGCCTCCCAAGTAGTTGGGACTACAAGCACACACAACCATGTCAGCTATTATTATTATTTTTTTTTGGTAGAGAGGGTGTTTCACCGTGGTTCCAGGCTGGTCTTGAACTCCTAGGCTCAAGTAGTCTTTTCACCTCAGCCTCCCAAGGTTATGGGACTACAGACGTGAGCCACCATGTCCAGCCCTCCCTTCCTTAATATTACATCAGTTTATACATTTTTATATATGCAGTTTTCCCTTTATGTGGCCCATACATACCTTTGAATACCATTAGCAATAAAAGGGAATAAATTTAGTAAACTATTGATACATAATAACTTGGATAGACCGCTACTGAGTGAAAAATGTCAATTTCAAAAAGTCATATCCTGTATGATTCAATTAATATAACATTCTCAAAATAACCTATCTGTAAACATGGAAAACAAATTTGCTGTTGCTGTTGTCAGCATTGTGCAAAGGAGGAGGAGTGGGTGTGATGTGAAGCAGTGGCAGCAGGAAGATCTTGAGGGTGACGAACTAGCTCTAAATCTTGACTGTGTGGTAGCAACACAAATTTACACATGTGATAAGTGGTATACAGCTATTCTCACATATTGGAACAATGTAAAGTTTCTGGTTTTGATACTATAATTATGTCAGATGTAACCATTTGGGGCAAACTTTTTCAACGGTATGCAGGACCTCTCTTTACTCTGAAACTTTCTGTAAATCTATACTCATTTCCAAATAAAAAGTTAATTTCATAATTTTGGATGGAAAGTGTGCACTATATGTTTTATTGTTATTTCAGATAAGAGATAGGAAAAATGAAAAATGATAAATGACTTAACATGACTCAGGGAAAAACCATGTATTATTATTTCACAAATTCATACTATTATTTTTAAGCAATTATAATACATAAACATAGTTTATTTCATCTAATGTTATTTTAAACATGTGTATCTCTTCTGTAGCCATAGAACCAGGTTTCCATTAAGTATCATTTATGCATACTCCTGTAATTTAAAATCCTTTCAAGTTTGTTTATGTGCAAATCTCTACAGCTTTAAACAATTAAATCCATCTAAATTAAATCCTCAAACTAAATGCTTCTGTTACCTTAATGGTATTCAATTAAGGAAAATGAAATGGTATTTATTATCTAAATTTTATATCCCAAAACATAAAAAGCTTTAGAAAATTTGAAAAACATTTATAATTGGCACTCCCCAAATGTTTATAGATATTTTCTACAAAATGCTGAAAATATAATGAAATGAAAATATGAAAAATAACTTTGATAATAACTATAGGAATGCATGTTATCTTCTTTTTGTTTTGATATGTTTATTTTTAAAATCTCTAGCAATATCACAAAGAAAAATAAATGCATGTTGAATAAATTATATCTAAAGCAATGTATATTTAAAGAAAATATCAGAAGGCAAGATTAAACATTATGATTTCATAGAAAATTTACTGTTGCCCTTTGTAAAATAACTGGAGAATTTAGCATTCTGCTTTGCAAATATTTGGTGACTGTAATGTTTCAGTTCTATTGAATTTGATCACTATATTGATTGGTCACAGTTCAGTTGAAAAAAAATGACATACTCAAAGGATACGCCTATTTTTTAAATTAAAATTTTAAACAACAAATTAAATTAAAAACCAATATTTTTCAAAACAGACTATTTATATATTTAAAGAACCACCACAGGATAGTGAAATACTAAGAAACTAGAAAAACTAGAAAGTTGTTATTCCTATCCTATGCCATCTGGGAGCTCACTCCTTGTATACTGAGAATTTCAGACAGGATGACATCATTATGTACAAGCAATCCTCAGTAAGATTAACAACTGATTTTTCAACAGACATCATGGAGGTCACAAATTAACGGGATGACTTCTATAAAGTGCCAAAAGAAAAAAAAAAGGTCTTCAAAAATTTATACTTGGCAAAATAATTCTTTTAAAAAATGAAGGAAGAAGTAAGATGTTCTCAGATAAACAAAACTTCAGATGTTAGTAGATCTGTGCTACAAGAAATATTAGAGTCTCTCAGGCTAAAATGAAAGTACACTTGAGAGTAACTCTAATCCACGTGAAGAAATAGAAATCTAACCAGAAAATGTGATTATATTACTAAATGTAAGACGCTATAAAGGTATTTTTCATAATTCTCTTTTATTTTTGTCTGTATCATTTAAAATGCAATTTTATAATGTAATGATTATGAATCTTTATTGATGGACAAATGAGCTATTAAAATGTACTGTGTGACAATAAATAAAAATTCTAGGAATATCTTGGCAATTAAAAAAAGTGAAATAAAGGGAATGGGGACTAGAACTATATAGAAACAAAATTTGTGTACATTATTGAAATAAAAGTGGTGGTAATCTTAATAAGATTATTATAAATTAAGATGTGAATTATAATACCTAGGGTCACTAATAAAAATAAAAGTTAAAATTCATTGTAAAAGAATGAATAAGGGAATTACAATGGTACAATAAAATATTTACTTAGCACAAAAGAATACTATAATGGAGGATTGAGGGAAAAAAATAAGACAGGTAGAAAATATAGCAAAATGGTAGGCATAAATCCCACCTTATCAATCATTACATTAAGTGTAAATGAATTAAACTGTCTCATTAAAAGGCAGAATTTGGTAAAAATAAATTAGCAAATATCCTAACTATATGCTGTGTATAGAATTATTACTTATGACGCAAATACGTAAATGAGTTGAATATTAAGGGAGGAAAAAGTTCATCCCATAAGACAAAGTTACAATAATATAGATGGTGTGGCTATATTAATAGCAGAAAAAAATATTCTTTAAGTTAATGTTTCAAGAATAGCATTTTATAATGATGAAAGTGACAGTTCATTAAAAAAGTAATGTTAAATATATATACTCCTCACAACAAACTAAAAAATATATGAAAAGAAACCTGATAGAAATGAAAAGAAAAATAAACAATTTAGGAAAAATAGTTGGCTATATCAATACCCCCACTTAAAACAATGGATAGAGCAACTAGACAGAACATTAGTGAAGTCTGAAGAACTGAACAACACTGCGATGGTTAATACTGAGTGTCAACTTGATTGGATTGAAGGGTACAAAGTACCGAACCTGGCTGTGTCTGTGAGGGTGTTGTCAAAGGAGATTAACATTTGAGTCAGTGGACTAGGGAAGGCAGACCTACATTTAATCAGGGTTGGCACAATCTACCCAGCCACCAGAGAGCAGCACAAATATAAGCAGGCAGAAAAATGTGAAAAGAGAGACTGACCAAGCCTCTCAGCCTACATCTTTTTCCCATGCTGGGTGCTTCCTGCCCTCGACATCAGACTCCAACTTCTTCAGTTTTGAAACTCAGACTGGCTGTCCTTGCTCCTCAGCCTGTAGATGTCCTATTGTGGGACCTTGTGATCATGTGAGTTAATACTTGATAAACTCCCCTTTAGATACATATATCTATTTCATTAGTTCTGTCCCTCTAGAGAACCCTGACTAGTACAAACACTATATACCAAATATACCTAACAGAATCTAGAAAAAACCCTTCAATCATAACAGAAGAATATACTTTCTTTTAAAGCTCACATAGAACATTATCCAGAATAGATTATTTGTTTGTCCATGAAACAAATTTAAATAAATTTAATATAATTGGAATCACATGAAGTATTCTTTTTAGCCACAATGAAATGAAGTTATAAGTCAACAACAAAATACAATTTTGAAAAAATCCAAAACATGTAGAAATTTCAAATCTTCCTAAATAACCGATGGATAAAACAAATCATAATAAAAGTTACAAAGCACTTTGTCATAAAAACAAAACATGACCTACCAAAACTAATGGGATACTAGCTGCAAGGAGCTACATTAACAAGGAAGAAAGATTTCAAAACGATAACCTAAACACAAATTTTTAGAAACTAGAAAAAGCAGAGAAAACCAAATTCAAAGCAAGAAGAAGGAAGGAAATAATAAAGATTAGAGAGGAATTAAGTAACATAGAGACTTGAAAAAATGGATAAAATCAACAAAACCAAAAGTTGCTTATTTGAAAATACCAACCCAATTTACAAGCCTTTAGCTACACTGACCAAGAAAAACAGAGAGAAGGGAAGAAGACTCAAATTACTGAAATCCAGAATGAAACACAGGACGTAACTATTGACTTATAAGAATAAAAAACTTATGAGGAAATTTTATAGACAGTTGTGTGACAAAAATTTAAATAACCAGGGTGAAATAGATAAGTTTTTAGAGAGACATAAAATTGACTTAAGAAGAAAGAGAATTTCAGTTGTGCAGGAAGGGTCTCTCAACAGGATCTAAGGTCATGGAGGAAGGAAGCTGTCATCAAACAAGACTGAGCCAGGAACACCCTATATGCAAGAGAATAAACACCCCAAACTTCCTCTGCTTCCTTACTCTCAGTCTTACCAGAGTTTCCCATTAGTCAGTATCAACCAGAAATCAGGAATGATAGAGGTCTGTCTCCTGGGGCACACAGAAGAGCAGCAAGGTCAGACAATGTGTGAGGAAGATGGAACATAACGTAAAGTTGCACCCTTTCATATCTCAAGTTTTGTTTTGTTTTGTTTTGTTTTGTTTTGTTCTTCACCTATGCTGCAGTAATCTCAATGCAGACAATGTCCAAAGTCCATTAGACATTACATCATCATGTGTTGGTCCAGTTATATTCCTTCCATGAACATAGATTATAACATTGTTCACCTCTAGTCTTCTTTATGTAATCTAGGAGGCGAGTGAACAATTATTTCACACTAAATATAGTTTTTACAAACTTCACAATTTAGCTGATCTGTGAAGTCTAAGTTGACAGTCTAACTGTATTTTTCCACCATCCAATTTCATTTTTATTCTTTTTTTAATGAAACAAAACCAACTGTCCCACAGACAGTTTTGTTTTGTTTTATTTGTTTTTGGATGAACATAGAAATTAATCCTTCTAATATTAAGGCTGGAATCTTACATTTGTTTTCTTTGAGTTCCTTCCTCCAAAACTGACCCTTAGACCTTTTAAAAAGTGTCAGAGAACTGAAACTCACCAGATCACTGCATCCAGGCAATGAGATGCCAGACCCTTCATTCCTCGTGATTTCCTTACCCTTTCCTAAATCTTGTTTTTCTAACCAGCCACCTGCTTCTTATTGACCAACATCTCTGACCCCTTCCTAATACCTGTTTTCCCACACATAATTACATTTCTTCCTTTCTATATAAACTCCTAATTTTGGTAGGTTAAGGAAATGGATTTGAGACTGATCTCCCATCTCTTTGGCTGAAGCACCCAATTAAAGCCTCCTCCCTGTCAATACTCATTGTCTCATGGTTGGCGTTCTGTTCAGTGAGCAGCAGGACCTAGACTGAAACCCTGGCTTTTTGGTAAACGATCAGTTTGTGTAGCTATCCAAATTTTCCTTGGTGATTCTCTTTTACTTTTGTTGGCCAGCTTCTTATTAACCATAATTATTGGACATGAGAGTATTAAGAGGAGATCCAGTAAATGTCCTTCATTCCAGAGAGTACTTCTGTGTTCTGTAGCATACCAGTAGTCAAATATCCCCTTTGTTTTTTTCATTTTTGTTTTGTTTTGTTTTTTGAGACAGAGTCTCACTGTGACACCCAGGCTGGAGTGCAGTGACACGATCTCAGCTGACTGCAACTTTCATCTTCTGGGTTCAAGTAGTCCTCCCACCTTAGACTCCCAAGTAGCTGGGATTACAGGCATGCACCACCATGCCCAGACATATATAGAGAGATGGGGTTTCACCATGTTGGCCAGGCTGGTCTCCAACACCTGATCTCAAGTGGTCTGCCTGCCTTGGCTTCCCAAATTGCTGGGATTATGGACATGAGCCACCGCAGCTAGACCAAATACCCACTTTATAAAAGAATCAATAACCCTGGCCAGTACAGTAACTCCTTTCTCTGTATGTTGGTTCATCTACATAAGAGGAAAAAATATTCATGGGTCATTCAGGCTTCCAATTTAATAAAATCTTATGGAAACTGAGATAGCCTCATGATTCTGTATCCCTGGGTACATGGATCTCCCAGCCCACTGAACACAAAGGTATACCAGGAAGAAGTAAAATTCCTTAAGAGGTTATCAGGTCTACAGAGAAGATGACCTCACCCATCTTTACTCTTTTGTTCCAGATCGATGAATTCTGGCCTTGTGAGAAAAGGCACTGTGTGTTTTTAACCAAGCTAAGCCGTAAACTATACCCTAGAGACAGCACTCCGACATGTTGTGCCTCAGCTGGCACCAAGAGTTTTTGGTAAGCCAAGCCACATTTCTACCAAGGCTTTGGATCATGGAGCATATGGCAAAAACAGTAAATTCTATTTGCGTGAGCCCACTGTGTTACTTTCTACTCCATAAAATGTTCTTCCCTCATAGGCAACATTGCGTGCATGTATAAAGGATGCTTATGAATAACACAGTCACATATGGAACATTTATGAATCAAGAAACGAGAATTTTGACTTTTGTTTTGAGGAAGAGTTGGGGAGAAAGGAGAAAGGTGGGAGTTTTCTAATTTTGTTGCAAAATCATGAAGTAATAGTATTACATTTTCACTCAAACAAAGAAAATGGTAATGGGAAGTGGAAATTCATTATTCTGACAATTTTAAGTAGTTGATTTCTTTAAGGTTTTGTCAAAAAGCTTTAAATCTGCCTTCCTTGTCAATGTGCAGATAACTTTTCATAATAGTGACCTGTGATGTGATAACTACCTTTGACTGGGGATGTAACTTGCTAGTAACTTTCAAAAAAAAGTTCACTTGTGTAAGTTTATTGTCTCCATTAAAACATATACTGAAAGCATAGAGCCTGCAACATCTGAATATTGATTCTAAAGCCTGTTGCACGGGCAAGTCTCATTAGGTATCTTAAATCACAATGATCAACTCTAGAGATGGCTATGAAATAATATTTAGGGAATTTCATAGCAAATAAAGTCTTAAGAAGAAACTAATCAAAATTGAGAGAAATGTATTTTTAGCATTTTTTTAATTTCAGCACCTCAAGTTAGCTTTATATAGATTCTGAGATTAATTAAAATATGACTCCAGAGGGACTCTTGGACAATTTTAATTCATAAGCCAATACCATTTGTTTAATATTTGCTATGTGGCAATCATTTCTTTATTTGGTAAAAAGATGATTTGATAATTATTTGTGAGAAATTATTAGGTGTCATCTATTCTTTTCTCCAAGAAGAAAAAATTCATTAAAATATCATCAGTAGTTCTGCAAAGACATTTATGGCATGCTTTAAGCCTAGAGAATATTTTACTCGCTAGTCCTTATCTTCATTATATCTGTGTGAAAAAAAAGAGATTCTATTCCCTTCAGGCCCCAAAACAGACAGGAATTATTGGAACTGGAAAACACACTACCAATACAAATGTTTTAAAAAGAAGACTGGTTATCTTGCCTCTAAGGAGAATGCTGACTCTTGGATACATAGAGTTTAACTGTAGATGAGGTTGTGCTTTTTACAATTTATTAGGTTGTTGCAAACATTATTGCTGTTTTTTGTCATTACTTTTAATGGCAGAACCACAGTTACTTTTGCACCAACCTAATACTTCTTAAGATAGGGATGGTGGAAGATTTTGGGGAGTTTCTGTTTGTTTTCACTTTTGAAATATTTAAAAGAACCTCAGAGGGCTGAAGAAATAATGTCCTTAATGGTTTATTACTCCTTAATATTACTTGAATAGAAAAAAAAAGGGAAGTCCAGGCGCAGTGGCTCATGCCTGTAATCCCAGCACTTTGGGAGACCGAGGCGGGCAGATTGCCTGAGCTCAGGAGTTCAAGACCAGTCTGGGCAACATGGTGAAACCCTGTCTCTACATAAATAAAGAAAGGAAATGGGATTTTATGAAAACCTTTTTTGACAGTTGTCTGTCTCATGGTGTTCAGAACTCACTGTCTCATAAACAGCCTCAATTAATTAGGAAGCAGAATTTTCTTCTAATCTCATACCAAAAGTTCCACTAAAAAAGCCAATCCTCAAAAGCTGTATTTCACAGTAAAATTGAATTTCTATTCAACAGACTGGAACCAGGTTAAATTTGTGAATATATTCTCACTATCAGGCAAACAAATAGAAGAGGATGGTAATTGTAGAGTTACAGTGAAGTGGGCTGCAGGCTTGAAGATAAGTATATTTGAAGAAAATACTAATAAAAATGTTTGCTTCAAGTAAGAAAACTTACCTGCGAGATATTTTTGGTAAGTGCAGGCAATAAATAAATAAATAAATAAGTAAAGCCACAAATTAAGCCCTGGCACTATTGAATTCAGTCATAAACTATTTGTTTTTTTGTATAAAGGCATGAAACAGGACAGAACATCTCTCTAGAAAAACCTAAATCTTTCATATGGCTAGATTACTGTCAACATAATAGTGTTTTCCCCCATGCTAGTATAGTCCCACTACAGAATTCTAGCATGCCTAGGGCTTTTCAGCTTCTATTGAAATTGCATTTCTCCAAGTCTTTATCTAGGTTTTGTATATCTGAGGACATTTAAACAGACTGCAGATTATTTTGGCAATTTACAAGATTTAATGATCTCTGGCAAAAGATTCTAGGAGGTGATGATTTTTACTTTATGTTGTTTCATAATTCAGTAAACTCATAATTTTAGGAAACCTTTGGATAGTCCATTCTTACACTGCTATAAAGAACTACCTGAGACTGCGTAATTTATGAAGAAAAGAGTTTTAATTGACTTCCAGTTCCAGAGACTATACAGAAAACATGGTTGGAGAGGCCTCTGGAGACTTTCAATTATGGCAGAGGGCAAAGAGGGAGCAAGCACCTTCTTCACATGGTGGAGGAGGAGGAAGCGAGGGAGTGAAGGGGAAGGTGCCACACACTTTCAAACAACCAGATCTCCTGAGAACTCTATCACGAGATAGTACTAGAGTGCTAAACCATTAGAAACCATTCCCCATGATCGAATCACCTGCCACAGGCTCTACTTCTAACACTAGGGGTTACAATTCAACATGAGATTTGGGTGGGGACATAGAGCCAAACCATATCAATCTCTGACTCTCTAAGAGTAATCTAAGTCCCCAGAATAAGCCATTCATAGTTCTGAACCCTGTAAAGATAATGGAGTCTCATTAAATATGCACATACACACACAGTGAACTTGACGTGAACAATGTACCAAAGTCATATTTATATCTCAGAAATAGTGCCCCAAATCCTGATATACATTTTAGTACTGAAAAATGATGGTGACATTATAATAGGAGTTCACACACCATTCACAAAATAAACTGCATTAGTATAACTTTTAAGATAAAACACATACTGAAATTAAACAAAAATCTATATGCAAATATACCTTAGTCTGAGGTTTAGTGTAAGAAAAGCATTGTTTGAGCTAATCTATGTCACCGTATTTCAATTTAACATATATTATGTCCTACAGATTACATTATTTCTTACATTTCAATATAAGTTCTGAGATAAAAATCACTGTTCTGATTTCTCTGCAATCTTCCTGACCTTAAATATTTAGATGCTTTAATGAAAATTTATTTTATCTCTGAAAATCGAAGTAGGTTAAACAATGGTCAAAGGCAAAAGGACAGATGACTGCTTGACAATTTACACCAGTAAAGTTCATTAGATCACATCCTCCAGAGATCTGTGAATCTCTAAAACAGAGCCAACCATGAAAATAAATAATCTAGCAATTATGGCAGACACTAAGGCAATATGATTTCTTTTATTTGGGGCCTGTGATGGTAAAGAATAGGAATCCATTGAAAAAATTTGTTTTTTAAAAATTTTATTGTAGTATTGGAAAGGACAAATCTTAGAGCAGAACTGGAGCTCTGGAAAAAAAAATTGAATCTAAAACACTGCAGAAAGTGTAGTGTTTAATAAACATCTTAGTGGGTCACTTCTGCCATAGTGTGTCATGCAATGGCTACTGTGTGCTCCAAAGATTTTGGAGGAACATGAAGACAGGGATTATAGCATCTTCTCATGCATCTCCATAATTTGCTTTAAAGATACACATATTCTAATGGATTGCAATTATGTATGAATTTTAATTTCACCCTATAAATTGTGATGTTCTCACCGTGAGTTATATAGATCCCCAGTTAAATATTACTACTACAGCCATAATTTTGAACCAACATCAAAACTTCTTGATTTACCAACATTGAAACTTCTTAATCTACCAATACTCTGATCCATTGACTCTGTGAACTCAGTGCCTTGATGATCAGCAATAGTATAATTAATAGTATAATTTCTGCCAACTACTGATGATTTATTTACAATTACTGATACCGAGGAATAACTTGGGATTCTTCCCGTTCCCCACTGCATCACATTCCACACTTAAGAAAGCAGCAAATACATGATCCAGCTCAGTAAAATGTTTAGAGGATAGAGTTCACAACTCACATGTAGTTGTAGCTCTGCTCACTTGTCCTCTCCCTCTCTCTCCTCTCAAATCTCTTCTACCCTGTTAATAAATAAAGTCAAGGCTTAAGAACATGCTTCTAGAAACTGAAGGAGGAAAATGTCATTATTTTCAATCAATATTTGCCTCAGATGAAATATGACTGTAATGGTTGCCGTCAAAGTAGAAACTGGCCCCCTAACAAAAAAGTGTTTCTAAATACTCCTGAATTTGCTTTTATGCCTTCAGGAAGGTGAGTACTTAAGAGAGTGAAGTCAACTATCGATTTCTTTTAGTTTTCCTGTTTTAGCTGACTTTCCTTTTCTGAGACTAGTAGAAGTCAAAGTGATGGGAAAGTTGAAAGAGAAGCAAAAATAGGAATATCATTATCTTCCTCTCTTTCCTGTCTTTTTCCACTTTATTTGTGAAATTATTACAGCATTAGAAATGGCTAAGCATTGTCTTTGGAGGAAGAATGACTGAAATCAAATCCTTGTTCAAACTTTACTTGTTTTGTGATCTTTAATAATAATTAACATCACTCTGACTATTTCCTCATCTGCAAAGTAGAAACAATAGTATTAATTACCTCTTATAGTTGCTATAAGGATAAAATTGTTTCATATCATGAAGTATTTGGGACTGTTACTGAAATGTAGTAAGTAGTGTAAAACTGTTAAATAGCTGAAGATTCATAAACTAATAGATATTTATGGTCTTGGTGGATATATCATTTATGCTAATATTTCTCTTATTCATATTTCTGTGGCAAGTATTTTTTAAGACTTTGCTGTTTAGAGTTGTTTAGATTTGCAGAAATTTGTATGAAGATACTGCACCGTACTCCATACACATTGCCACTAATTTACCTCATATTAGTACTTTAATTTGGTATGTTATATTTGTTGCATTAACCAACCTATATTGATATATTATTAATTAAAATCTATAATTTGTTCACATTCCCTCAGTTTCTGCTTGATATTGTTTTGTGTTCTGGAATCCCATCCAGGTTGCATTACACTTCAGCATGTGTCATTAGATTTCTCTTGGCTGTAATAGTTTCTCAGTCTTTCCCTGTTTTTTGTTTTGTTTTGTTTTGTTTTGATTTTTGTGACAATGACAGTTCTAAGGAGTTTCAGTCAGGTATTTTGTAGAATGCTGCTCTATTGAAATTTGCCTAGTGCTTCTTTTTTCCATAATTATATTGTAGTTATGGGTATAGAGGAGGAAGACCACAGCAATAAAGTATAATTTTATTCACATCAAACCAAATACTATTGACATGGCTTCTCACTGTTGACATTGACCTTGGTGACTTGGCTGAAGTAATGTTTGTCAGCTTTAATATAAAGTTACCTTCTGTGTTAGTATAACACTACTTGGAAATAAGCCACTATGTGAAGCCCATACTTTAAAATTGGGCATTCGTTTAATCCTACTCTTTTAGGACAAAATATCTATATAACTTATTTGGAATTCTTCTACAAGGGAGATTTATCTTTTATTTCCCATTTATTCGTTTATTCAATTATTTATTTCTATAAGTTTGGACTTATGGATATTTTATTTTATTCTTTGAGTAAAGATAACACTATTATTTTATTCATTGTAATATCAAATTGTTCCAGTTTTGCCCATTGGAAGCTTTTACAGTTGGTTCCTGTGCTTCTTTGACATTCTCTCATCAATGTGTGTGTGTGTGTATGTCTGTGTGTGTGTGTGTTTGCATATTTCTTGACTGAGTCTTTAGAACCAAGTATTTCTCCAAGAGTCCCTGAAGGATCCCTGATTATTTTTATTGGAGAATGTGAGTGAAAATGGAAACTCATATCTTCATATTTATGTGCAGGTAGTTATAACCTTGTATTAATAGATCGATGGAAAGGGTCTTTGGGACCTCCAAGAGTCCCCAGGACACATTGTTTTTGAATAATGGTGGAGGTATAAATACATATTAATTACAAACACTCACTACAGGTAAACTAATTTCCTACCTTTTGTGTCAAGAATAAGGAAGTATACAAACAAGATGCTGAGATGAGTAATACAAGGCTACATTGAGAAGACTTGTTAGTTTTGATAAATAAGGCAGACAGGAGAGATTTCACAAAGTGATCTCTAATGTCCCAGATCAAGGGGAAGGACTAAAACATGACACTGAGTTTCCCAAAATCCAAACTTTGTCTCAGAACATATAGGATTTCTAGAAGAAATTCTCAAAGTTCCTAATTATGATATTGAGTAGTTGGTGTATGCTGGCTTTTCTTCTAAATAGAAATCTTGACATGGCCCTGCAATTATAAGTGAATCTTTTTCTAAATTCCAATAGTAGAGTGGAACTTGAATTGGAGAGATGAAATTGTCCGTCAAGTGACATGCTTTTCACTTTTGAATATGTTACGTCAGATTGGATTATAAAGAAGATAAAAAGTTGCCACTTCAGGCTGGTGCTATTCCAAATTCCAAATCTAAAAAAGATTCATTGCCAAAGGTCTCTTTGTCTATGAAGACAAGGATAGACCTATGCACTTGTTACAGGGATAATTTAATAAGACATTTTAAAGTAATGAACAAAATGTATGTTTTTTAAGCTTTTGTAACTTAGGTAATGTCGTTAGAAATCTGAGAGGGAGATAACTCTTAGAAAATATCTTTATATCCTTCTTTGAGTGTAAAAAAGTGAGTTTGATCTTGTTTAGATAGTTTTGTAAGGAGAATAGAAGGAGGTTCAACATTTTCCGTTATTTCATAATTATCCTGCATTTGTAGTCTCTTGAAAATTGATAAGAGACAGTCTATTGGTAAAGTGTTACTAATATGCCAATAATACATTAAATTTTACATTATACTAGGATTAATTATTATTAAACTAGGTTTTCCACTATTTTTTTAAAACATGATTATTAAGGTGAAATTAATTTTTACAGATTTTCTTTTTTCTCTTCTTGTTTCGTTTATAACATTAAATTATTGGGTATTATCAGATGAGTAATTCCTTTCTTCACTGCTTTTCTTTTTCAATTATTCAAGGACAAATCATTTCAGTGGTCTTTTGAATCCATAGTCCAGGTGATAATTGAGTAGAAATGTGTTTCCCTGATTTTTTAATGATTGCCATTCTAACAGCAAACACTGGAGAGGATGTGGAGAAATAGGAACGCTTTTATACTGTTGATGGGAATGTAAATTAGTTCAACCATTGTGGAAGACAGTGTGGTGATTTCTGAAGGATCTAGAAATAAAAAAATACCATTTGACCCAGCAATCCCATTACCAGGTATATACTCAAAGGATTATAAAACATTCTATTATAAAGACACGTGTTCATTGTGGCACTGTTCACAATAGCAAAGACTTAGAATCAACCCAAATGACCATCAATGATAAGACTGGATGAAGAATATGTGGCACACATACACCATGGAATACTATGTAGCCACAAAAAAGGATGAGTTCATGTCTTTTGCAGGGACATGGATGAAGCTGGAAACCATCATTCTCAGCAAACTGACACAAGAACAGAAAACCAACACTGCATGTTCTCACTCATAAGTGGGTGTTGAACAATGAGACCACAGGGACACAGGGAGGGGAACATCACACAACAAGGCCTGTCAGCGGGTAGAGGGATTGGGGAGGGATAACATTAGGAAAAATGCCTAATGTAGATGACAGGGGACGGATGCAGCAAACCACCATGGCACATGTATACCTATGTAACAAACCTGCACTATCTGCACATATACTCCAGAACTTAAAGTATTAGAAAAAAAGAAAAGAAAAGAAATGTGTTTTCCTGGAGTTTACAGATATAGGAAGGTTCATCAGGTATTGGGAGGAACAGTGTCAAGACAGACTGACTCACCAAAGAATTAAAAAATAAAAATATAAACATTTGTTTATCTGGATGTCTTCCAGTGCTGTTGAAGATAAAGCCAATATGGCTTCAAAATTCACCACTCTATAGATCTTCTGGTTTGGGATATCTCACTTTTATTTAACTTGACTCCTCATTTAACAATCTGGGGTGCAAAAGACCTATGGGGGCTGGCTGGCTTCATGGGCTGCCTGCACAATTGCATGGGGCCCTGCCCTTAAAATCCCTGCCCTAAACACAGTTTAATGCTCTGCTGCTGCCTTGAAATTCTTAAAAATCTTCAAATTTGCATTTAAAATTGAATTTGAACATACATGGAACTAATTTGAATAAAGAATTAAAATCTTTTGAGAAATACTGTTCTGTGAAAATTATCAGCTCTAAATGTGATAAATTTTTATCTTAGAATAATTTATAAAAATGTATCCCAATTTTATTACAGCTTACAAAGTACTCCTCACAGCTTCAACAGCAATTGCATAAGCAAAAATGTCATTCTCAGAATTTAAAATTACTCAAAATATTTAGGATCTTACATTCTCAACAGCAACTAATGCCACATTCAATTATATCTGTTGAAAATGAATTGGTTAAAAGTGTAGATTTTGATGACAAAATCAATTAATTTATAGAAAAGCAAATCAGAAACTTCTCGTGCCCAAATGAGATACTGCATTAATAAAGTATTATTATGTGTTATATTACATTAAAACTCCAAAGTTATTTTTGCAGTCTGTAAATTGTTGCTGTTACTCACTTGTCATGATTATTTTAATACATTCTGTAAGTAGTACAATGTCTTTAAAGAAAAAATATTTGATATGTATTGCCTTTCACAGCACTATTTTTCTGCTTTTTTTTTTTTTTTTTTTTTTTTGACAATGGTTTCTGCCTTTCATTTTGCTTTGGGCCTAACCAATTATGTTTCTGGTACTCGGGACAACCCAATGTTTGCAGTTTTTCACAGGAGACTTGTCTCGTGGCTGCATCCATGAAGCAGTCTCCTGCTCCACTGCAGCCTGTCCCAAGCCATGCAGTCATATCATATGCCCTTTTCTCTTTTCAGCCTCTCTTCCCAGTCTAGACAACACTATGCTTCCTTGCCTTTCCATAAAGACTACAGACACAGAACTGTCACTTTGATGAATTGAAGACTGTCCCACAGCAATTACAGCTCTATGTAGGAGACATTACTTAATTTACTGCTTATCTACATGGTACTAAAAATGCACCAGCCATTTCCCATCAGAAGGCATTCTTGTTCCCAGCTTTTCATATTTCTCATTCTTTATTCTAACCACACCACCTTATTTTGTGTGTGTGCTGGAGTTAAGGGAGAAAGACGTAACCAATTCAACTTGAAACATTACAGAGATCTCAAGTAATTTCCTAAAAAAAGAAATCTGGACTAGGCACAGTGGCTCATGTCTACAATCCTAACACTTTGGGAGGCTGAGTTGGGAGGATTCCTTGAGCCCAGAAGTTCAAAACCAGCCTGGGAAACATAGGAAGACACTATCATTATTAAAATAAAAAATAAAAAAATTAGTCAGGGGTGGTGGTGCATGCCTTTAGCCCCAGCTAATCAGGAGGCTGAGGTGGGAGGATTTCTTCATCCCTGGAGTTCAAGGCTAGTGAACTACGATTGTCCTTACACTCCAGGCTGAGAAACAGAACAAGACTCTATTTCAAAACGAAACAAAACTGGATTGAGACCCTTCCCTCTCTCAACTTTGTATCTAACCAGACAGCTAGCAGCGTTCTTTACTGGAAGAGATAAAAGAAAATATTCTTTCACCTTCAATCGATGCTATTCTAAGAACCATGACCAGAGTTAAAATTAGTTTCTTCAAACTGAGCCCCCATCTCAACCAGTACACATGGTTACATTTCGTGTATTATTCTTCCTATTGATTTTAACAGTCATGACATGGTAACTTAAAGATTAATTTTTTTACTTGTTTACATATCATTTAGTAATTAAAAGGAGGCATCTGACTTTCAGTTGGCCTAAGTTTAAATTCTAGCAATAGCATTTAGTATCTGAGTGGCCTTGGACAAATCATGTTATCTGTCTAAGCCTCAATTACTTCATACTTTGTATATAGGTATAAGGTTAATTATACCACCAATTTCTCTCAAGGTCATAAGAAAAATTAAATAATATTATGGGCTCTATATTACTTGAGAGGAGTAATCATGTCAATTTCTGCTCACCACTGGATGATCAATGTATGCACTAGTGCTGGGCAAATAGCAAAGACCAAATAATGGGCAACTGAATAAAGGAACCGATACATGTAACTTTTATTTCATGTATCTGTTCCTTTATTCAATTGCCCATTATTTTTTATGGGCAAGTTTTAAATCAGTGCTTGTAATACTGTGAATATCAATTTGTTACCTAGTATTAAAATTTGTATTAATTATTGCCATAATTATTTTTATTAGTTTTTATCACCATTCTCTGTTAAGTATTAGTTTTTACAATTATTTTTATCAATAAATATATATTATTGTGACTATGGCACTCATATTTTGTTACATGCAGATAATGTGTAATGATCTAGTCAAGGTATTTGAGATATACAACACCTTGAGTATTTAAATCATTTCTATGTTTTTACAATACTTCAAGCCCTTTCTTGTAGCTTTTTTGAAATATGCAATACATTGTTGTTAACTATAGATAGTTTATTCTGTTATTGAACATTAGAATGGTTGAGTTCTATCTAACTGCATATTTGTACCCATTAAGCAACTTCACTTGGCCCTCACCCTGCAACACATACCTACCCACACACTTTCCAGCCTCTGGTATCTGTCATTCTACTCTCTACTCTATAAGATCAGCTTGCTTTTCAGCTCCTGCATATGAGTAAGAACATGTAATATTTGTCTTTCTGAGTTTTTATTACCATTCTTTAAATTTAACTTTATTTTATGAATGTGAAAGATACTTAAGGTCATTTTCTTATCTCTTGTATACTCTGCATCTCTGCGTCAGCCACCCAACCAAATGCACTCTGGAGATTTCCACATCTGCATCAGGAATCTCACACTTTCTGGAAGGCTCACTGCCTCTGATTCTACGTGAATACTCTAACGATTATCTGATTTCTCATAAGTTCATTGACCAGACCACTCACTCAACTCCACCGTGATGATGGGGTAGGTCACATGTGAAGCCAGTTGTCACTTAGCTACATTCACAAAGCCTTCCTTGCTGTATCCCATTTCATAGTGAAGGATCCTTCTGTTGGACCAGGTATGAAACTCGTATTAAAATTTTAGTCCTAAGTATCTTGTCATAGTCAGCTGTAATTGCTATAACAGAACACCACAAACTGGGTGGCTTAAAAAAATTTATGTCTCACAGTTCTGGAGGCTGCAAAGTCCAAGAGCAAGCTACCATCTGGTTCACTGTCTGGTGAGGGCTTTCCTCTCGGTTTGCAGAGGTCTTTCCTCAGGTCTTTTACTTGGTTTTTCCTTGGCATGAGCATGGAGACAGAGAGAAAGGTCTCACATCTTTTCTTCATTTTACAAGGACATTAATCCAATTATAAGAGTGCTTCTCTCGAGACCCAATCAAACCCTAATTATCCTCCAAAGGCACCACCTCCAAATGCCATCATATATGGATTGGAGCCTCAACATGAGAATTGTGGGAGGACACAAGCATTCAGTCTATAGTGGTATAAAATCTTGGAATGATAATTTTATGGCCTGATACTCCATCCTTTCCTTCTTCAACCACAGCAGATGCTACTAATTGATCATGCAATTTTTCTTTTCTGAACTGAATGGTGATCATACAAATCTTTGTGACCCAGCATTTTGAGCAAGCACTAATGTTAACTCAGTGCTGACGGGCATCTCTGCCCACTCCTGTCTGCAATATGATGACAATGGCTGGATTAGTCAATTAACTGATGACAAAATGTGACACATTTGATAGTAATGTTGGAGGAGCTGAGAGAAAAGAAAAACGTTTTGTAAAAGGTCTCTATTCTAAAAATAGGGAAATTATAAGAATGATTTAAAAGCAGCAATTAACTAATACACATAATAATTCTATTTGCAGTAGGTAAAAAAATGTAACTATTTGACGTGTTAAGAGAACGCAGCCCCTGATGCCTTTATTAAGTGTTCTAAATTCTGATTCTTTTGTTTTCTGAATAATTACAAAAACTTTAAAAAGTCAATGACGTCTTTATTTTTCTAAAAATGGTATTCAGAGGAGAAGAATTTTGGTGGAAAAAATTCTTACATTTCATGGTGTAGTTTAAGGAGTTGTTGAGCTTGGACCTAGTCGAATTTATAATATATAAATTTATAATATAGAGACTGCTATATTTCTTTGTAATATAGATATATCTTTCTTGTAACCAATCTAAAATGTATTACTGTCTCTGACAACTGACATTGTTAATTATTTACTCTCTCTACAGTGGATTTTCTTCATTAATTTTTATTTGTGCTGTTTCTTGGATGTCTCATTAATCTTTAGTTATTTTTCCTTTTCTTTTAGTGACTTTCTGTTCCTTTTCTCTGTCCATAACATGTTGTTCTGATTATTCTGGATTTTCTTTCAATATCTGTCTCCTTAAATAACATATTGTTTTGTGTGTTTAAACTTAGTTTTTTGAGAAAGCATGAAGAAATGAAGAAAACGAGGAATTTACATCTAAAAAGACTGTTTTTTAATTCTGACATTTTAACACATGATATGGTTTAGCTGTGTCTACACTCCAATCTACTCTTGAATTGTAGCTCCCATAATTCACTCGTGTTGTGGGAGGGACCTAGTGAGAGATACTTGAATCATAGAGGTGGATTTCCCTTACTGTTCTCATGGTAGTGAGTAAGTCTCATAATATCTGATGCTTTTATAAGAGAAAACCCCTTTAGCTTGGCTCTCTGATTCTCACTTGCCTGTTCCCATGTAAGATGTGCCTTCCACTTTCTGCCATGACTGTGGGGCCTCCCAGCCACATGGAACTGTGAGTCCATTATAAATTGCCCAGTCTCAGGTTTGTCTTTACCTGCAGCATGAAAATGGACGAACACAATGCATATATATGTATTTTTTATCAATTAGGAAACAATTAAATATTACTTTAACTTCTTCATAATAAAAGAAACTTCTTAAAGGTCAGAAACTCAGATACACATAAGGAAAGGAAGGAGATTGAAGAAGGAGTAAGTGAAGGTGAAATAAAAATTTATTTTTGTTAATTTGCTAAGAGAAAACAGTTCATCCAAAATAATAGCAACAATGTGTTCAATTACGTGTGCTTATATATGTCATATAAATGTACTTCTGTATACATATGTATAAGTGAAATGAATGACAGCAGTGATATAAGTTACGGAAGGAAGGAATTAGGATTATTTTGTTATTACAAGGAATTCAAACTATCACTGAAGTGGGTGTTGTTTTATTTGAAAGCGGAATTGGATTAAATTAGTTGTAAATGTATATTGAAAATTCTAGGGCTACCACTAAAAATGTTTAAAAAAAAGAAGTAACTGATATACCAAATAAAGAGAAAAATAAAAATACTAAATGAAAGCCACAAAATGTAGACAAATAGCAGAAGACAAAAATAAGAACAAAAACAAGGGTAACAAATAGAAAGAGCAACAAATATGGTAAATATTAATTCAATTATATCAATAGTCACTTTGAGTGTCAATGGTGTAAATACATCAATTAAAAATAGAGATTGTCAGAGTGTATCAGGACACCAAATATATGTTGTCAAATAAAACCACTTTAAATATAAAGATGCCTATAGATTAAATGTAAATTGAAGGAGAATAATATATCATGCTAATATTAGTCAAAAGAAAACAGAAACAACTATATTAATTTCAGACAGAGCTGAATTTAAAGCACGGAAGGGTTATTACGTATAGTGAAAGGCATTGCATAACAATAAAAAGTCAGTTCTCAGGAGACTTGACAATTCTTAATGCATACACACTTAATGACAGAGCACCAAACTACATGAGGAAAAAGTGATAGAACCAGGAAAAAAAAAAACAAAAAAACAAAAAAACAAAAACAGAAGAATCGAATATCATAGTTGTAAACTGCAACACTCGTTTTCCAGAAGTAGACAGATTTCACTGTCAGAAAATCAGTAAGTACATAGGTGAACTCAACAACACTACAATTTAACTGAATGTAATCAACATTTACTGATAATTTCATTCAAAAACAGCATATTACACATGCTTATCAAGTTCACATGGAATGTTCACCAAGATACACCATATTCTGTGCCATGAAGCACCCTGAACAAATTTGAAAAAAATTAAAAAATATAATTTCTGCTCTCAGACTATATTGGAATGAAACTGTAACAGAAAAGTAACTAGAAAATACCAAGGTACATGGAGATTAAACAATGCACACTTCTAAAGAATACATGGATCAAAAAGAAATAGCAACAAAAATTTTAAAATATTTTGAACTAAATGAAAACAAAATCATGAACTACCAAAACTGGTGGGAAGCAGTGAAAGCAATGCTTTGTGGGAAATATGTACATTGAATGCCTATATGAGAAAATAAGACAGGTCTAAAATAAATAATCTAGGTTTATACATTAGATAACTAGAAAAAGAATATTTCAAATACAAAGTAAGCAGAGAGAAGAAATAATAAAAATTATAGCAGAAATTAATGAAATTGAAAACAGAAAGTGAACAGAGAAAATTGAAGAAACCAAAGCTGCTTCTTTGAAAAGACCAATAAAATCCATAAATCTCTAGCCAACTAAGTAAAAAGGAGTACACAAATTCTTAGTGTTAGAAATGAAAGAGGAAATATCACTTCAAATTCTGTGGGCATTAAAACAATAATAAAGGAATATTATGAATAACTGTATGCCCACAAACTTAATAACCTAGATGAAATGAACCAATTCTTTAAGACACAATATGCCAAACCTCACACATAAGAAGAGATAGACAATATAAATAGGCCTATGTTATTAAAGAAATTAAATCATAACCAACTGTCTTCCAAAACAGACCCAGAGACATTCACTGGTGAATTCTATAAAATATTTAAGAAAAAATTATGGAAATCTCCACAATACCTTTCAGGGAATATAAGCAGAGAAAATACTCCTAAGAGATCAACATTACTCTAATACCAAAACCTGACAAAGACATTACAAGAAAATAAAACTAAAAATCAATATCTCTTATAAAGATAGATGCAAAAATTCTCAACAAAATATTTAAAAATTAAATCCAGCAATGTATAAAAAGATTATACACTATAACCACATGGAATTTATGCTGCATATGCAAGGCCAGTTTAACATCTGAAAATCAGTTAATACAATCAATCACATGAACAGGGTAATGAAACATAACACAATTATATTAATAGAGAAAAAGCATTTGACAATATGTAGCACCCATTTATAATAAAAATTTTCAGAATAAAGAAAAATTTCAAAATTACAAAAAAAAAAATCTAGCTAAAATTCTTATTGGTGAGAAATAAGCTATTTTTTTTCCACCAATATCGGGAACAAGGCAAGAATATGCTCTCTCACTACTCCTTTTCAACATCATGCTGAAGTTCTACCTAATGCAGAAAGATGAGAAAAAGTACACAAAATGAAACAATAAATAAAATTATCTTTGTTTACAGATGACATGATTATCTATGTAGAAAATCTGAAAGAATCAACAAAACAACTTCTAGAACTGACAAGTGACTATAGCAAAGTTACAGAATATCAGGTTCATATTCAAAAGTCAATCACTTTTTCTACTACCAGCAATGAACAAAAGTAATTTGCAATTTAAGAACACAATATTATTTACATTAGCATCACCCCAAGTGAAATATTTAAGTATTGACCTAAGAAATCATGTAGTAGATATATATGAGGAAAACTGCAATAGTCTAACAAATAAATAAAGAAGAATTGATTAAAAAAAAACAGTTATCCCATGTTCATGGGTAGAGAGACACAATAATTTCAAGATGTCAATTCTTCCCAAAATATTCTATAGATAAAATCAAATCCCAATAAAAACCCCAGATATTTATCATGTAGAAACTGACAAACTGATTCTAAAGTTTCTATAAAGAGACAAAACACACAAAATAGTCAACTCAATATGGAAGGAGAAGAATAGAGGCTGACAGTACTCATCTTCAAAAACTGCAGATGCGTACTGTCAGTCTCTAACTTTACTACTATAACACTGCAGTGATTAAGATTGGTGAAAGAATAGGGAAGTAAGTCAATGGAACAGAATAGAGAGCCCAGAAATAGACCCACATGAAAATTCTCTGCTTAGCAAAGGCAATTTAATGGAACAAAGACAATCTTTTCAACAACAGATGCTGGAACAACTAGATCTCCACAAGGAAATAAAATGAATCTAGACACAGACCATTTACAAAACTAACTCAAAATGGATTATAGTCCTATGTGTAAAACACAAAACTATGTAACTTCTAGAAGATAACAATGGGAAAAATTTTAACTGACTTTGGGTATAGTGATGCCATTTTAGATACAATACATTTTAGAACAATTGGTGAAAATTCACATGATAAGCTAAAATTCATCAAAATTAAAAATGTCTGCTTTGTGAAAGGCAATGTCAAGAGAAATAAAAAACAAAACCTACATACTTGGAGAAAATATTTTCATAAGATCGTTTGATGAAGCATTGCTACTCAAAATCTCCAAAACTTTTAAAACTTGTTTATAATAAAATGAACAACTGATTTAAAAATCAGCCAAAGTGTTCAACAGATGCCTCACCTAAGAAAACATATACATGGAAAGTAAGGATAGGAAAAGATGCACCACATGTCACATCATTAGGGTAATGCAAATTAAAACAACAATGAAATACCACTACACATCTATTAGAATTGCCAAAATTCAGAACATTGAAAACATCAAATGATGATAAGAGTATGGAACAACATCAACTAGCATTTATTGTTGGTGGGACACATGGTGGTACAGTCCCTTTGGTACTATTTGGCAGTTTCTTTAAAAAACTGAGCATGCTTTGACCATACAGTTCAGAAATCTCAGTGCTTGATATTTACTCAGCTGATTTAAAAGCTTATGTCCAAATAAAAGTGTGTCCACAGATGTTTATGGCAGATCTATTCATAATTTCTAAAACTTGGAAACAACCAATATGTCTTGAGTGGAATGGATAATTTGTGATACATCCAGGAATTGAAATATTATTCAGCACTAAAAAATAAATGAACTATCAAGCAATAAAAAGATATGGAGAGGCTCACGCCTGTAATCCCAGCACTTTGGGAGTCCGAGGCGGGCGTATCATGAGGTCAAGAAATCGAGACCATCCTGGCCAACACAGTGAAACGCCGTCTCTACTAAAAATACAAAAAAATTAGCTGGGCGTGGCGGCATGTGCCTGCCATCCCAGCTACTCGGGAGATTGAGGTGGAAGAATCGCTTGAACCCAGGAGGTGGAGGTTGCAGCGAGCCGAGATTGCACCACTGCACTCCAGCCTGGTGACAGAGCAAGACTCTGTCTCAAAAAAAAAAAAAAAAAAAGATATGGCGGGACCTTATATGCACATTACTAAGTGAGAGAAGCCAATCTGAAAAGACTACATAATGTATTAATTCCAACTACATGACATTCTGGAAAAGACGGAAGTATAGATACAGAAAAAATAACAGTGGTTGCTAGGGAGTCACAGAAACAGGGCTGAATAGACAGAGGACAGAGGACTTTTAGGACAATAAAAATACTGCATTTAACACAATGATAGGTATAAGTCATTACATGTTTGTTTAGACCCATAGAATGCACGCCGATTGAGTCCTTACGTAATCTAGAGATTATGGGTGATTATGATGTGTCAATGTAGGTTCATCAGTTGTAACAAATGCACCACTGTGGTGGGTGATGTTGATGATGGACGAGGCTTTACATGTGTTGGGGCAAAAATCATGTGGTAAATCTTTGTGCCATTATCTTAATTTTGCAAAGAACTTAAAAATACTTGAAAAACAAAGCCTTTTTAAAATATTTAATTTTTTTAATTTTAATTTTTATTGTATTTTAGGTTTTGGGGTACATGTGAAGAACATTCAAGATTGTTGCATAGGTTCACACATGGCAGTGTGATTTGCTGCTTTCCTCTCCTTCACCTATATGTGGCATTTCTTCCCATGCTATCTCTCCCCACCTCCCCACCTCCCCACCTCCCACTGTCCCTCCCCTATTTCCCCCCCAACAGACCCCTGTGTGTAGTGCTCCCCTCCCTATCAAAAACGATGAATTCATGTCCTTCGTAGGGACATGGATGAACCTGGAAACCATCATTCTCAGCAAACTGACACAAGAACACAAAATCAAACACCGCATGTTCTCACTCATAGATGGGTGATGAACAATAATTTTTATTTTTAAAGGTAGTTAAGCCTATTGAAGCTTTATGACTGGACTTGAGTCTTGTGACTTTCAGTAATAGGGTTTTCTTGGGTAAGAACTAAAATTCTGTGCCTCAGTTTCCTCATCTATAAAATGGATATAACAATTGAATCTATTCCTAAGACTCTTTGGGTTATTATATAAATTAATCAATATGAAATGCTTAGACTATTGTACATGTAATTAATGTTGCTTCTATTATCATTATCATTGTTATTATTATTGAAAACTGGGTAGTAGTAACCACCCCTAGGGTCATTGTGTAAATAATTGTATAAAACAAAATGGAGTAATTAGCATAATACCTTGTGTTGACTCATTCAATAAAACATTTTTTCCTC
Organism: Cacajao melanocephalus; assembly: GCA_963573385.1. Lineage (NCBI taxonomy): Eukaryota > Metazoa > Chordata > Mammalia > Primates > Pitheciidae > Cacajao > Cacajao melanocephalus. The sequence goes on from CAUYLG010017324.1 coordinate 25,586, forward strand.
TTTGTGCATTTCACTCAAATGTTATTAATTCTTCTCATCTTTTCATTTAATGTTACTCTATGACTTCAGATTTCAAATATTTCTACATGTATAAAATCAAATGCATCACCTGTCAAACCAATCCCTCCTCTACACTTTTGTGTTTGTCAATGGCACTTCATGTTTATTTCTTTTGAAATACTAAATGCATATTTACTTTTATATGTTCTTTCTCAATTTTATCTACTCTACCCCTGAGTCTTGCAATTTGTATTTTCTCTTTTTTTGAAACATTTTGAGATGAATCTTTTCTCCTCTGTTCCACTGAGAATAACAGTAATAGCTAACATAAACACTGTACAAATTAAGACACTTTTGTTGACTATTAATAAAGTTAATATTTTCACATAAAGATTAAAATGGATATAAGCTTTTGGAATGAAAGATACTAAAATATTGGATTAATGTCAATGACAAATTGTTTTTAAATTGTACCATCTAATTATTTGAATGAATCAGACAATATGTAGTCTTCATGAGCTGCTTTTGGGAGGCAATGCAATATTGGAGAAAAACATATAATTTTATATCTGAGGATTTGATTTTGCACCTAAGGTTTGACATTTTTGTGTTTCTTGGAGGCGTGGTCTTGGGCCTTTAAAATAATCTCCTTCAGATACAATTTTCTCCAGGGGAAAGTGAAGATATTTGTAAAACCTGCAGAATAAAATGTGCAATGCAGCTTATTGACTCGTAGTAAGGACCAAATATGTAATTAGAACTCTTGACATACTGTATGTAATTATTCAGAAGCACTGCAAACTACCCTTGAGAAGAGGGTTTCTTTGAAACAGTTACATTAGAAGTCTCATGATTCATAATTCAGCGTGAATATGAGATTTGTTACTTTCCAGTCCATGACTCAATAAGAAAATGGCTCTTCACATTCACTTTCCTGAGAAAAATACCTGCCTTATCTTTTGTGGTCCTTGCTTCAGTAAACTGCACTACCCATTTGCTTAAACATATTCCTTTCTCCGTCATTATCTCTCACATGAATTACTGCAATAATGTCCTATCTGAAGATTACACTTTAGTCTCTTTACAATTTATTTTCCACCCAGCAGTTTTTGTTCACTTTATTAAGCAAAATTGAAAGTGTTGATCCACTATTTAAAACATTTCAAACTTCCCCATTTCTCACGGAATAATGTACAAAGTTTTATGTATGGCTCTAAAAGATGCTTCAAGACATGACAGCTCCGTATCTCTTTTAGACTCATCTATTGCTACATACTTTCTTAAACTTTGTAATTCAGACATACCTAAAATAGATAATTATCTTTTTCCTTCCAGATGTTTCATATGCTATCCACACTGCTTGGAGATCCATGCTCTTGTGAACAGGAGCTGACCATGTGAATATGAACAAGCACAAAGGTAAACTGGGGACCAAGGTTGGGGCACATCTGAATTCTGCACTAGAATTTACCCAATGAAAGGCTGCAGAGTGCAAAATTGTCTGTCTCACTATGGAAGACTTCTTGTCAATAGCCACAGAATAGAGCAAAGACAGCCCTCCACTGACCAAACTTCTAAATTTCCTCTAAAAACATCCTTTGGAAGTAGGTCTATCACCCCTTTAATAGAATAAAGTCCAGGAATTGTTTGACAAAGGGGGCTATTTGGAAGAGCCATGCTGGAGCACTGAGAAGTGAAATAATCCAGCTCTAAAAATAAAGGTGATTCATGGTAAGGTAATAAATTGGAAAAAATAAAATAGATGCAACTCTTAGTCCACATATCTGGAAAAGTTGGTTACATTACAAAGATGTTATTGAGAATATGTATATGCATTATGTATATGTGTTATGCATAATAAAGCATTTTATAACTTCCAAAGCATCGTAACAATATTGTTATGGTTAATTTTTATGATAGAAAACTCTATACTTATTGCTGTCTGCAAGGATATATAACACAATCTAAAATTCGAATGAACTTATTGAACAATATTAAGATACATTTTAAGAAATAGTTGCCTTATATATCTTTCCAATGAAAGTTTGCATCCGGTGGAATTAGAAACATATGTTCAATAACCACAATGTTGAAGTAAAGTGGTTTGAAATTATTATCTCTTCATATTAACACCCAAATCAACAGTAAACTCCCTTCCCTCTACAATGCAGCATTTCACTTGATAATTAGCAGCTGTATGCTAATTACGCTCGGAGCTCTTGATTTCCTGAGTATGCTAATTTAAAGTTCTGTTGAGTGGTGACTTTTGTTTCATGGAAGCCTAAAATATAAGCCATATAGAATACACTATACAGCTATCCTGCTCTCAGCTCCTGGGGAAGAGCCAACTGAGTGCTTCTATTAATGGTACCTCTCACTAAAGAGGAAAATTGTTAGGAGTCGGAGTCACTTTAGCAGTGATTGAAAGATGAGAAATTGAACTCATAAGATTGGGATCCCCACAATGAGCCATGAGCAACCTGAAAGCAAAAGGAAAGATGAGAGCCAATCAGCAGTCATGAGAATCAAATCAACATTTGGCTCAGCTATCTTAAGAGTTAAATGTACGAACTGAGCATTCTGAAAATGCATCCTTTAACTCATGTAAACATGATGAGAGTTAGATGTCGGTGGACTTCCTAATTGAAAAAGAAAAACGTTAGGGAGTCTGTTGAAACAGGTAGGAGATGGCTATGGAAGAGCTGATGTCAAGAGTGCAAGTGGAGCTGATGGTGACGTCCTTCTTACTGGGTCTCCTACAACATTATTATATTTGAGTTTCTCTACCATTCTCACCTGACCTTTCCTCTGTGCAGGTTATACATTCTGCTTAAACAAAAGGGAGGGGTGACAGCTTGGAATAATTTTCATTGGCTGATTTTTCCATTAAACGTTCCGGTAGTGGAATACAACATCGAAACTGAGAAAAGGCTACAGGAAATGACATGGAAATGCATGTGTCAGTACCAAAACAAACCTTGTGGAGAAACTAAAAGAAATAATTATTTTGTTTTTCCCCTCACGTCTTCTTCCTTTATATTTTTCTTCTTTCTGCTATAATATCTTCATAGACATTAAACATTTTAATGATAACTAATAATTCTGACACTTATCTTCTAATTTAGTATTTTTCTAGGCTATACATGTATGTAAGTATGCACACATATAGATGCTTAAGAAAAATACTATTTTTATTTCACATTTTAGAAAAGAAAACATAAAATCATAAAAACAGGTTAAAGTAATTTTTATGAGGTCAACGAGCAGGTGTGCAGTATGACTCAGTTTTGGGCACAAGCACTCTGACTCTAAGATCTGTGTACTTAGACACTATTATATTGATTATACAAACACACACATACACAGACATACACACTCACCATTAGGTCTGATTGACACTTCCTAACCGAGTTCATTGTCTTATTATGAGACACAGAAGTACTTAAAGAAAAGGATCTGCTGAGAAGGTGTTCTAGGATGGTAAATATTCCATTTTCCTTTATGTCAAGTAGCTCCTTACCTGTGTATGTAAAAATTAAAATCTAAATCAGAACATATGTCATGTGAGATAAAGAAATTTTTAATGAATTCATGAAAGTCTTGCCAATTTAACATCAAAAGGCATGTTTCATTGCTTGGAAAGAGTACTGCATCCAATTTCTAAAACTTGATTTAAATCAGGCTTGGTAAAAATTGCATCTGCAGTTCTACTCCTCACCACACACAAGTTATGAAAGCTAAGGGAATACTTTTATAGTATCTTAAAAGAGCAGCTTTGGTCTTCTGCTGTGTAGCATACAAAGTGAAAAAAAAATAAACAAAAACAAATTCATAGGGGTTTGTTTCCCTCATTTAATATTGTATAGTTCCCGAACCTAATTCCCAGAGGTTGACAGTTTTGATTTGACTTACATGGACTTAAATAAAGAGATACAATATTGGGATATAGTGCATCAGGAAAATAAAGGGATTTCCTTTAATAACGAAGAAAACTGGCTCACACCTGTAATCCCAGCACTTTGGGAGGCCAAGGCGGGCAGATCATCTGAGATCAGGAGTTAGAGATCAGCCTGGCCAATATAGTGAAACCCTGTCTCTACTAAAAATACAAAAATTAGCTGGACGTGGTGGGGGAAACCTGTGGTCCCAGCTACTTGGGAAGCTGAGGCAGGAGAATCGCTTGAACCTGGGAGGTGGAGGCTGCAGTGAGTCGAGATCCCACCACTGCACTCCAGCCTGAGTGAGAGAGCGAGACCCTGTCTCAAAATAATAATAGTAATACTAATAATGAAGAAAACTCATGTTACATTAATGATTTTATATCAATAACAATATATTCAGAGCAAAATATATGTTGAGCCTGTGCTCAAAGAACCTCAGAACTGAGATTAAATAATGTCACCAATACGTATTTAAATGAAAGCCATTCATTTTCTTATGTGTTATACTGACCATTTATGTAGTTTTTTGTGTTACATAATCACTGTGCTTATGTTTTATATCACCTTAAAGAAGGCTACACCAAGAGTCTTCTGTCCTGATGAGAAATTTAAAATTCTTCAAAAATTAAGTGATATGTGCTTTCTCAATCAGGCGACTTTCATACAACGCTTACTATAACCACAGAGCTTAAGGCACAAGGGTATCAAGATCGACCAAATTTATTTGGGACTTCAAATAAATTAAAGTTAAGAATATAAGCAAGTGACAGGACAAACATAAATGTTGTGATAATTGTTTTAAGAGTGTTTGACAAATGCTCATTACAGGTAGACCTAACTAGCCTGAAGGGTTAGAAAAGATTCCTTATGAAGGTGACACGTGCACTGAGAAGAAAATATGAGTAGGAATCAGCTCAATAAAAGGCAGAGAAGGAGTTGGAATTGGGGAAGGATTCTTTTTTTTTTTTTAAGACAGAGTCTCGCACTCTCACCCAGTCTGTAGTGCAGTGGCAAGATCTCAGCTCACTGCAGTCTCCATCTTCTGGGTTCAAGCAATTCTCCTTCCTCAGCCTCCTGAGCAACTGGGACTACAGGTGCGTGCCACCAAGTGCAGCTAATTTTTTTGAATTTTTAGGAAAGACAGTGTTTCACCAAGTTAGCCAGGATGGTCTCCATCTCCTGACCTCATGATCCGCCCGCCTCAGCCTCCCAAAATGCTGGGATTACACGTGTGAGCCACCACTTCAGGCTGGAATTGGGGAGGAATTCTAAGCAGAAAGTATCCCGTATTCAAGTCATTTAGGGAGACAGTTTGATATCTTCAACTCTGTTTCCTCCTGTAGTTTTGAAGATGATGCTTGACTGAGTTGCTGTGAAATACATTTGTGTTAAGCTATAAAAAGTATTATATAGGAGTCTAAACTTAATAAATATTAGATATTATTAGCATGGCTCATTCAAAGAAATTCGTTCTGGTATATATTGCATGTTAATTGCATAGTAGCTAGAGAAGAAGACAGAAAGGCATGGGCCAGATTATGGATATCATAAATACTTTGTCTCATGATGAAGCATTGACAGCTTTTGCTCCAAGCCATCTTTTCAAGGATGTTTCTATAGCAAATAGCATTGGTAGAGAGAGTCTCCCTTCAATGTAGAAAGCAGATTTGTTTTTCACTAGGAAAGATAATGTCTCCCTCCAGGATATAGGTTAGGCAGGTATGCCAGCAGCCAATTTATAAGATAGGGAAAATTGTAAACTTGGGACTCATTAGCTGTGCCACAGACCAAGTGTGTATGTGGTAGCCAACTTTACATTATTTCCATGGGACTTGGGAGGAGGGAGATCTCGTGCAAACATGAAGGTCGTGCTGTCTGCTTGCTGTGAAGAATAAAATCCTTTCCCTGACCCACGAGTACCAGGTCTTCTGCCAGCATCCATGAAACAGTAAAAGCTAACTTAGTTTAAAGTAGAGTGAAACACACTTTTCCCAGATCTTGATAGTTTTTAAATCCTTATGGTATTTAGGATCCTTCACAGGTATTTAATATTGTATGGTAACAGTTTTATTTTAAAATGTTAAATGCTCTAGTAATAATGCTCTAGTAATAATGATCATTGAAATGATTTAAATTTAAGACAAAAAATAGATGGCAACATTGCTAAAGTTGACAGATATAATTATATGAATTTATCATATAAAGCATGATGTTTTGAAGTATTTATGCATTGTGGAATGACTAAATCTAACATGTGTGATACCTCACATAGCTATCATTTTTCTGGCGATAACACTAACATCTACTCTCCTAGCATTTTTTAGGACTACAATATGTTATTATTAACTGGAATTACCAGGAGCTGGAGCAGTTGTGGAGGGAAGTTGGGGAGATTTTGGTCCAAAGACACAACGTTTCAGTTACATGGATGGCACCTTAAAGAAAGGTTAAGTGATCCATATTTTTCAAAATTATTTTAGTGTGTACATAAACAAGATAGTTTGAAGATTTTATCTAAATGATAAAGGTATTATTTAACTATCCACAATTCACTAATTTCATCTATCAGAATCTTGTATGCACAATTTAAACTTTGGTTGTGCTAAACTGAACACACAGAGCTTTCTTCACCTGTATGTTTTACCTTGTCCTTATCTTGCCCTCACTCTTGAATTATAATTTGTCTGGATATTGATTTCTAGATTGACAGTTATGTTTCTTCAGCATTTTAAATATGCATTTCATCCTCTTATTGCCTGGGTCATTGCTGATGAAAAGTCCACCAGGCAAAATATTGTTCCTTTGTAGGTCAGTTGCTTTTTTCTCTCAGGGTGCCCTTCAGACATTGTATTTGATTTGTATGCTCTGAATTTTTAGTAAGATGTATCTAGAGTAATTTTAGTTCTGTTCTTTCTGCTGTAAATTTAATGGGGTTTTCAAACTGATAACCTATACTTTCTTAATTCTGTTAAATTATCACATATTAGTTTTTAAATAACTTCCACTCATCATAGTCCCCACACTTCTCTCTGGAATGTCTATGATTAAATAATGGCACTAGTAGATAGCAAAAGTTGTGTATATATAAGCCAATACTTAGAAAGACTACAAAATCAGCAGTAAAGACAGACCCTCAAAAATTCTGTTAACAAATTAAAACAAAATTCTGAAAACAGCTCAAGCTACCCACAGGAATCCAGGAAAAAGAAAACAGCAAGTGAAAAACAGAGGAAAAGAAGAAATAGAAAGGACAGGTTTAAGCATTCACATATCAATAATTATATTAAACATAGGTGATCTAAAAGCACTGATTAAATGACAGACATTGGTAGAGTACAATTTGAAAATCATGACTCAACTATATATTGTCTACAATAAGTCACTTTACATATAATGATATAAGGAGGTTGAGAATACAAAGATGGAAAACTGTATTATGTAAATGTTAATTAGAAGAAAAAAATAGCTATATTGGCGTTAGGCACATTAGATTTCAGAGCAAATTGAAATAAAAGAGAAAAAGAAACATTTTACAATCACAAAAAATCAATCCCCCAAGAAAATGTAATAATTCTAAACATGTATGCACCAAACAACAGATCCATAAAATACATGAAACATAACTGATAGAACAAAAAGGAAAAATTCATAAATGTAAAACTACCATCTCTCAACAACTGATAGGTAACTAGACGTAATACCAGCAAGGATGTGGAAGAACTCAGCAACACCATCAATCAAGACGATGGAATCAGCATTCATAGAATACTCCATCAAAAAGCAGCCAAATACACTTTTTAAAGTGTTCATTAAATATATACTAAGATAGACCATATCCAGGGACATAAACATTAACACATTTAAAATAATTGAAATTACACAGTGTGTTTTCTCTGGCCACAATGAAACCAGTCTAAGTATCAATCACAGAAAAATATCAGAATATCTTAACACACAAAGTAAATAACAAACTTCTAAGTAAGCCATATATCAAAGAGAAAGTCTCAAAGAAAACAAGAGTAAGAATAAGGACACATTGAATGGGATGAAAAATATAGAAAAGTGTAGTACATGAAAATTTGTGAGGCACAGAGTGCTAAGAAAAAATGTATAGCACTAAATGAATATATTAGGAAATAACACCATCTCAAACAAATAATCTAAGCTTTTACCTCAAGAACCAAAAATGAGAGCAAAATAAATACAACACAAACAAAAGGAAGAATAAGGAGAAATCGGTAAAATTGAAAATAGTAAAATAATAGAGTAATTCAATGAAACGTATTACTGCTTCTTTGAAAAAAATCAATGAGATTGACAAACCTGTTAAGATATTGAAAAAGGAAAAATGAAAGAAGACATGATTTTCCAGTTTCAAGAATGAAACAAGGGGTATCACTCTAGACCCTGCAGAAATATAGAAAAGGAATACTGCCAACAATTTTACCCATGTAAATTTGACAACTCAGTTAAATGACTGAATTCCTTGAGAAATGCAAACTACCACAACTTACCCAGTATGAAATAATCTTAATAGTACGATCACTGCTTAGGAAATCTAATTCATAATTTTAAAACTCTCAATAAAGAAATAATCAGTTCCAGATGGTTTCACTGGAAAATTCTGCCAAATATGTAAGTAACACTAATTCTTCACAATCTCTTCCAAAAGGTAGAAGATAAAACATATATATGCAGCTTATTTTTTCCTGATACCAAAACTAGACAAAAAGTATGAAAAATATGAATGTAGATGTTTCAAATCTAATAAAATATTAGCAAATAGAATGCATCACTATATGAAAAGAAGTATGAGCTTTGACCAAGTAGGGTATACTGCACGTATGCAAGAGGTTCAATAATTTGAAAATCAGTTATTGTAGCCTACCACATTAACAGTAATAAAAAAACATGATAATATAATGTGATCATATGAGTGGATACAGAAAAAGCTTTTGGAAAATTTAAAACCCACTCATGATATAAAGGAACTTCTTTAGCTTGATTTAAAAAAAACACAAAAACACTATAGCTAGCATCATATTTTATGTTGAAAAACCGAATGTTTATCCCCTATGATTGGGAAAACTGTCAAGGAATTTTGATTACTTCTATTTAAAAATGTTGGAAATATTGGAAATTCTGGCCAGTGAAATAAGGCCAGAGAAGAAAATAAAAGGCATTCAAATCACAAAAGGAAAAATAAGGGCTGGGTGCAGGGGCTCATGACTGTAATCCCAGCACTTTGGGAGGCCGAGGCAGGCCAATCACTTGAAGTCAAGATTTCAAGACCAACCTTGCTAACATGGGGAAACCCTATCTCTACTGATAAAAAAAAATACAGAAGTTAGCTGGCAGTGGTGGTATTCACCTCTAATTCCAGCTGCTCAGGAGACTGGGGCAGAAGAACTTCTTGAACCCTAGAGGTGGAGGTTGCAGTTAGCCAAGATCATACCACTGCACTCCAGCCTCAGGGACAGAGTAAGACTTCATCTCAAAATAAAATAAGAAAAAAAAAAAAAACTCTTTATATTTGCAGATATCATAATTGTCTGAAAAGATTATCTCAAGGAAACTACACAATACACACTTATGAACTCATAGACAATTTGGTAAGTTTGCATGACACAAGATGCTTATACAAAATCAATTATGTTTATACAAACTAGTAATTAACAGATGTACACTGAAATTAAAATTATACTCTCATTTACACTCACTCAAAAATGCAGTACTTATTTGTAGATAGATAGAACGAAATATAGACAGGATGTGTGACTATGAAAACTAATGCTGATGAATGGAATAAAATAAAATATTACCTAAAGAAATGGAGAGACATATAACATTCATTGATAGAAAAGTTTAATATAGAGGGAATGTCTTTTTAAAAAAATCAGCACATAGAGACATATCCAGTCCTTCCAGACCAAAGGGTTTTCTTTCATTACTTCCATTTTCCTCAATGTCTCATTATCTCTTCCCCTATTTCTATATAGTCCCATGGATGAAGATTGAAATGATAGGTTAAGAGACTCCCAGAATCCTACACATGATTTAGGGCACTAGCTCCTTCCCATAACATTACTTTTACTGTGTTAAACATATGTATTTCCTGGCTAAATCCCAAAAAGGGAAGACTTGGGTTGAATGCTTTACACTTTGACTTTTCTGTTTCCTTCTGTCCTCCCTTCCTCACAACCCCCATGGGCTTCAGGGCAAAGACTTTGTTGAATACCCTCAGACCAGATGATGCAGCTTTCATACTTCCTTTTTCTCTGTATGTTCATTACATCTTTATCTAATTCTAGTCACATGGCTGAAGATGAATATCCAATGGAATGCAGGTGTAAACAGAGAGACATATGATAAATTGATCCTAATAATACAGGCACACCTTAAAGATACTGCAAGTTCCATTCCAGACCACCCCCAATAAAGTGAACATTGCAATAAAGAGAGTTACACAAATCTTTTTTTCTAAGCAGTAGGTCTCAAGAATGGGCTTAAAATATTCAGTAAACCATGCTGTACACAGAGATGCTATCATTCAAGGTTTTCTGTTTAATCATAGAGTAAAGACAGGGTACATTTAGCATAATTCTTAAGAGTCCTAAGGTTCTAGGGATAGTCAATGAGCATCGTCTACAACTTAAAGTCACCAGCTACATTCACCCTAACAAGAGAGTCAGCCTGTCCTTTGGTGCTTTGAAGCCAGGAATTGACTTTTCTCTAGCTATGAAAGTCCTAAGTGGTATCTTTTTCCATTAGAAGGCTGTGTTGTCTGCATTGGAAATCTGTTGTTTAGTGGAGCCGCCTTCCTCAGTGATCTTAGCTAGATCTTCTGGCAACTTGCGGCAGCTTCTACATCAGCACTTGCTGTGAAGATGGCTTCATTCCCAAAACCTCATAAGCCAACCTCTGCCAGCTTCAAACTTTTCTTTTTTAGCTTCTTCTCCTCTCTCAACCTTCA
>CAUYLG010017325.1:0-59285 GCA_963573385.1 Cacajao melanocephalus
GAGAGGGATCTTGTCTGAGTGTGTTGTGTGGACCAGATGTAAGCCATGTAGGAGAGGGATCTTGTCTGAGTGTGTTGTGTGGACCAGATGTAAGCCATGTAGGAGAGGGATCTTGTCTGAGTGTTCAATAGTCTGCGCAGAGGGGCAGAGGGGCCAAAGCAGCATACCCAGGGAGGAGACATCTGATTATTGGAGGCTAACGAAGATGTCACAGGGTATGAAAAGGTTAGAATGGTGTGACCAGAAGGAGCGGGGTGCTTGTGATGTGAGTTCTCATGATGGGATTTTCATAGTCTTTTGAAGTTGAATGAAGGAAAAAAAATTCTTCTCTAAAATCCTGGGGATTTTAGTTAAAGCTAAAAGGTTAAAGTGCAAGGGCACACTCTGCCTCTCCTGTCTGCCTTTATCAGCTCAGGCACAGAGCTCAGAGACAGCGGCACCCTAGCATCTAGGAGCAGACTTTACTTTTCTAATAAATTTACCTTCCCACATTTTCCTGCCAGCTTCTTTGTCCTTGTCTTTATAGGATTTATGGCTCTTTGTTAAAGTACTATTTAAACAAGGCCCCTAAGCTGCTGCCTTGAGAAATACTTTTAGACCGATGCTGGTCCCACATGATGGGTGCAACAAGTGTTAATAAACTTCTGTTTTTCTTTTGTTAATACGACTTGTTTTCAGGAGGGTGTCTCGACTAAGAACCTAAAAAGGAAATTATGTTTTTTCTCCTGAAACATACTCCATGAATATGAGAAATATGTGGTTTAAATATTCACCAAGTCCAGAGAGCACAAGCCTCACTTAGAACCAGTTTAAGTTAGACCTTCCCCACAACCTTCTGCCCAGATTGTTGGGAACCCCAGAGGGTTGTCCTCTTTCACTGCTTTGTCTTCCACAGCTTCCTCATGGTGGAGGAGGTAGAGATGTGTTTTCCTCACTCTTCACTAGGTTCATGGCTGAGGCCCCATAACAAAAGACAGATTAACAAGAGGAAAGATACAAATTTAGTAGAAGTTTTATGTAACATGGGAGCCTTTAGCAATGAAAATTCAAAAAAAAAAAAACACAGGTAAACTTGTATATTTTTATGCTAGGTTTGATGAAAAGGTTGTGGGGAAGTATAATTGGAAAAAGAGCATAAGACCTAATGGTGACAACTTGGGGGATCATAGCATAGTCTGTCTGCCCAGATTCCTCTTGGCATCTCTGTGTCTTTGAGGATAAGGATGTTATCTGTATACCTTCAGGTATAGGGTAGTGATATGGTTTGGCTCTGTGTCCCCACCCAAATCTCTTCTTGAATACTCCCATATTTCCCATGTATTGTGGGAGGGACCCAGTGGGATAATTGAGTAATGGGAGCAGATTCCCCCATACTGTTCTTGTGGTAGTGAATAAGTCTCATGAGATCTGATGATTTTATCAGGGGTTTCCACTTTTGTATCTTCCTCATTCTCTTTGCCTGCAGCCATCCATGTAGGACAGGACTTACTCCTGCTTGCCTTCCACCATGATTGTGAGACTTCCCCAGCCACATAGAACTGTAACTCCAATTAAACCTCTTTCTTTTGTAAATTGCCCAGTCTTTGGTATGTCTTTATCAGCAGCATGAAAATGTAGTAGTACAGTAAATTGATACCATAAGTGGGGTGTTGCTGAAAAGATACCAGAAAATGTGGAAGTGACTTTGGAACTCGGTAAGAGGCAGAGATTGGAATAATTTGGAGGGCTCAGAAGAAGACAGGAAAATCTGGGAAATTTCCTAGAGACTTGTTGAATGCCTTTGACAAAAATGCTGATAGTGATATGAATAAGAAGGTCCAGGCTGAGGTGTCTCAGATGGAAATGAGGAACTTGTACTGGAGCAAAGGTGACTTTTGTTATGTTTTACTGAAGAGACTGGCAGCATTTTTGCCTCTGTCCTAGAGATTTGTGGAACTTTTGTACTTGAGAAAGATGATTTAGGGTATCTGGCAAAAGAAATTTCTAAGCAGCAAAACATTAATGATGTGACTTGGGTGCTGTTAACAGCATTCAGTTTTAAAAGCGACACAGAGCATAAAAGTTTAAAAAATTTGAAGCCTGATAACATGATAGAAAAGAAAATCCCAGTTTCTGAGGAGAAATTCAAGCCAGCTGCAGAAATTTGCACAAGTAATGAGGAGCCAAATGTTAATCACCAAGGCAATGGGGAAAATGTATCCAGGGTATGTCAGAAGTCTTCATGGCAGCTCCTCCCATCACAGGTTCCAGAGGCCTAGGAGGAAAAAGTGGTTTTGTGGGCCAGGCCCGGGGTTCCCAAGCTGTGTGCAGCCTAGGGACTTGGTGCTCTGCATCCCAGCCATTCTAGTTGTGGCTGAAAGGGGCCAATGTAGAACTCAGGCTGTGGCTTCAGATGGTGCAAACCCCAAGCCTTGGCAGCTTCCTGGTGGTGTTGAGCCTGCCAGTGCACAGAAGTCAAGAACTGAAGTTTGGGAATCTCTGTGTAGATTTCAGAAGATGTATGGAAATGCCTGGATACCCAGGCAGAAGTTTGCTGCAGGGGTAAGGCTCTCATGGAGAACCTCTTCTAGGGCAATGCAAAAAGGAAATGTGGGGTCAGAGCCCCCACACAGAGTCCCTACTGGGGCACCACCTAGTGGAGCTATGAGAAGAGAGATGCCATTCTCCAGGACCCAGAATGGTAGATCCACTGACGGCTTGCACTGTGCACTGGGAAAAGCCACAGACACTCAACACCACCCTGTGAAAGCAGCCAGGAGTGAGCAGCCAGGAGTGAGGCTGTACCCTGCAAAGCCACAGGGGTGGAGCTGCCCAGCGCCATGGGAACCCACCTCTTGCATCAGCATGACCTGGATATGAGACATGGAATCAAAGGAGACCATTTTGGAACTTTAAGATTTGACTGCCCTGCTGAATTTTGGACTTGCATGTGCCCTGTAGCCCCTTTGTTTTGGCCAATTTCTCTCATGTGGAATGGTATTTACCCACTGCCTGTATCCCCATTGTATCTAGGAAATAACTATCTTGCTTTTGAGCATAATAGGCAGAAGGGACTTGCCTTGTCTCAGATGAGACTGGACTGTGGACTTTTGAGTTAATGCTAAAATAAGATTTTGGGGGACTTCTGGGAAGGCATGACTGGTTTTGAACTGTTAGGACATGAGATTTGGCAGGAGCCGGGTGTGGAATGATATGGTTTGGCTTTGTGTCCCCACCCAAGTCTCATCTTAACTTGTTCTCCCATAATTCCCATGTGTTGTGAGAGGGACCCGATGGGAGATAATGGAATCATAGGGGTAGTTTCCCCCATAGTGTTCTTGTGGTAGTGAATAAGTCTCAAGATCTGATGGTTTTATCAGGGGTTTCTGCTTTTGTGTCTTCCTCTTTCTCTCTTTGCCTGCTGCGATCCATGTAAGATGGGACTTGCTCCTCCTTGCCTTCTGCCATGATTGTGAGGCTGCCCCTGCCATGTGGAACTGTAAGACCAATTAAACCTCTTTCTTTCATAAATTGCCCAGTCTTGGGTATGTCTTTATTAGCAGCATGAAAATGGACTAATACAGGTAGGCACATCTCACATGAGGTTTTTATGGCCTGCTTGAGGAGAAGGTCAGAAAACTCTGTTTTATGGCCTGCTTTAGGGGAAAGGGTAGGGAAAGGTGCCTAGGTTTTGACCTGCCTTGCCTAGGTTTTGCTATTTTTTCAAATGCCAAAGTGCCATATTTTGTGCTAGCGTGTCCTGAAACCTATAATGACCTTAAAGAAACAGTTAACCTGTTTCGTCAACAGACATATATGTCAATTATAAGGTGAGGTATATTCTCAAACTACTTCTTACTAAAAGGAAAATGACTTTACAGTCAAATCTAGACAACAGATTTTATGATAGGGTATTCTCTTTATTGTTTTATTTGTTTAGAAAAGACAATTTGTGAGGGTAGGCAAGTTTATGCTGTGATAACAATCTCAAAGTTTCTGTGCCTTAATAATACTTATTTCTTACTCATACTACATGCCCCTCATGGGTTGGCAGACCGCAGTTCCATGCAGGAATCCAAGACAATAGAGGCTCCACCATCTTGTAACTGCACCAAGTGGAATATGTGCCAATGGTATGAGAAACCTGCATGTGGACTTTTCCCTACCTTAGCTAGGAAGAGATATAATCATTGACTCCCAAGTTTTATTGGTTAGAACTCTTCACTGAACCTCATCTAATTTCAAGGGGGCTGGGCATGGTGGCTTACACCTGTAATCCCAGCAGTTTGGGAGGCCAAGTTGAACAGATGGCTTGAGCCTAGGAGCTTGAGACCAACTGGCCAACATGGTGAAACCCTGTCTCTACAAAAAAAAAAAAAAATACACAAATTAGCTGGGCAAAGTGGTGTGTGCCTATGGTCCCAGCTACTTGGGAGGTTGAGGCAAGAAGATCACCTGAGCCCAGGGAGGTCGAGGCTGCAGTGAGTTGTGATTACGTCACTGCACTCCAGCCTGGGCAACAGAGTGAGACCCTGTCTCAAAGAAAAAAAAATGCAAGGGAGCTGGGAAGTGTAGGGAAAGAAATGTATTTGTTGAGTATTATCCTCTGCCACAATACATTAGCCCAATATCATCTTAGTTAATGTTAATTTGTAACATGTAATACTGATCAGCTAACAGAATTGTTTTTAAAAAGGGGAAATAGTATCTTTTACACAGATTTAGTTAGATATTTTTGTAAACAAAAGTTTTAAAGATCACTTAAAAAGCGACATAATGAGTAGTTACATTTATTTTCAACCATACACTGAGGATAAATTTTAAAATCACTTTCTTAATGTTATACAAACAGGTACTTAAGACCTGAGATAAAGTATCCATTGACAGCATCATACATAGATTCAGAAAGATATCTATCTTCCAATAACTAAGGCAGAAGTGAAAGTGTTTCACTCTAGAAAAATAGGAGCCTAGAAAAAAAGCAGCACTTCTAAATTAGCTTCATTCTATATATTTTTAAGTTTATAAAGCAAGTTAATTATAAGTACATAGTTGTAATTATAAGTACATAGTTGACTAATTTACCAATAATCCTAAAGACAATAAATGGAAGTTATCCTTAGGAACCTTTTTAAACTTTTCTCATAAGATAAAAGGTAAATATTGCCTTGAATTTGTGCTCGCATGGTTTATAAAACGAATGAAACTACAAAAGAGACTTCTAACAAATTGATTTCAGGTAACAGCAATATATATTTAAGCATTCTAGAATCTGCTTAAGTTCACCTGAAGAAAGTAAGGTTATGAGATGAGCTTATATTCTGAACCACACAATCTAGTGTCGGCAGTACACTGTCTTGAATTTTTGCTCCTGCTGCACTTTAGATTGCCAAGTCCTGCCCCCGCAAAATGATTATAAACACATGGGCAGGAGTCAGGCTTCATCTAGTTCAGTTGTCTTTTAACCCCCAGGAGCCCTAGCCCTAGCACTGTCCTGAGTGTTGAGCAAGCCCTATTCTATTAACATTTTTGAGGTATTTGCAATAGTTGCTACTGACAATTTGACAAAAGCAGCAGCCTGTGAAGCCTCAGCCATTTTGGATAATGAATAAATTTCTAAATAGGTGGTCAAATTGATTGCCCATTATTTAAAAATGCCAAATAGCACATATTTTTATTATCCTATTATCCTTCTCTTCTCCCTTCTCATTTCACATTTATCTTAACATATATCATGCATTTTAAATATTTGCCCTCCTGCGTAACTTTTCTTAAAAGGAAGAAAGAAGTGAATATTTTCAGTGATGACTTAGCAAGTTTTGTTTTTTAAATTGTGAGGTACAGAAAAAGATCCAAGTATATTTTAAAATAAAAATAAAACCATGTGATTTCTGTGACTAAGCAAGATAAAGCATATTTGATGCAAGTCATCCTGTTCACTTGAACAAACACCTTTTATCAATTTTTAAAATTTACCAACAAATCAATGCTTATTTAATGTGAATAGTTTGAAAAAAGCTTCTTTAGAAGCATCTGTCACTGGTAGAGGGTTGTGACTGCCAGTTGTCCAGCTCATGGCATTTTGAACAAAGAATTGGACAAAATGCCCAGCAAAGCAAGAAAGAATGAAGTAAAAAAAGAATGAAAGCGGGAATTTATTGAAAACAAAAGTACACTCCACAGTGTGGGAGCAGGCCCAAGCAGTGGCCCAAGGGCCTGGATACAGAATCTTCTTGGGTCCAAATACCCCCTAGAAGTTTCCCATTGACCACTTCATGCTCACCTCATGTAAATGAAGTGATAGCCTGCAATCAGTCTGATTGGTTGCAGAAGGCAGCCAACCAGAGGCTGAAATGAAGTTACAAAGGTCACACTCTTATGCAAACATCTGATTGGTTGCAAAAAGCAACCAAGTAGAGGCTAGAGTTAAGTTACAAGGTTATACTTCTATGCAAATGAAGATTTGGCTGACAATCAGTCTGATTGGTTGCAGACAGCCAGTTCCCCATCTGCAGTGCAGAAAAGGTCAAAGGGAGCAGCCTCTGTTCCTTTTGATACTTAGGTGTGGAAAGTTTTGGTGTTCCTTTCGATTTAGTTCTAGGAAGTCAGCGTGAAACAGCCTTAGGTTCCCTGCTTCCAGACCCTATTCTCCTGCCTCATCACACCCTTAAGAGATGTGATCCCCATAAATCTTTATGGGAGGCAGAGGGACTGAAGGTCTTTTTTTCTGTAACTGCTTCATGCTGACTTGGGGCGTAGTCCCTACCTGTTGCAGATCATGGAATTCTCACCCTACTCTGTCTAGTGGAGACAGGTGGCTCCTTGATGGCTGGAGGGTGGCGCCTTCACCTGGAGCTGGCTGGGAAACTTGTCACATGATCATCTGAAGCGTGATGGTTTCTAGTCAAGAGGAAATGAATTTTGTTAAAAGATTTAATGGGAATTTTGGGAGTGGATACCTATGCTGTCAGAAATGTTTGTTATAGAAATAAAACATTTTGCTTAATTACTACAAAGGAAGTGATTCCATCCATTTGGAAGAAGGCAATTAAACTGCAAAAATAAAAAATGGCTACTATTATCCAGCCTACAGTATCATGCAACAAAGACACCAAGGAAAGTTGGTGGGCATTTACTATCTTTTGGCTGTCTTCTAAACAGGGACTTCAAGTTTTCCATAGGTTCACAGGTGTAGTGGCTGATGGGAGCTTCAGGTTTCAGGTCTGGAACTTCAGGTATCACAGACTTAATCCTTGAAAGGTGTCTAATCCTAGTACTTTGACCACAGAAGGTGTCACTAGTATTATTGAAAATGGCCCCTTCCATTTGGGTCGTAATTGTCGAGCAAGTGATTCCTCCTTAGCAAGTGATTCCTCCTTCCATGTTTTTACAAGTACCTTATCTCCTGGCCTGATTTTGGGTTGCTGGTTAGTTCCCAGTGCGGGGATCCTTTGAATTGCAAATTTCTGTAAAGCCTGTTGAAATTGTCCTAGTTTGACTAGGTATTTTGCTAAACTGGCTGTTTTTGGGTCAGTAACTAAATCAGTAGTTAAGAATGGCCTTACATATAACATTTTGAATGGACTTACATTAATTTTTCTTCTAGGGGTATTACAGATCCTTAAGAGGGCTATGGGCCGTCAGTTGACCCAAATTTCTGATGTTTGCTGACATAGTTTAGCTAATACTCATTTTAGAGTTTGGTTAGCCTTTTCTACTTTCCTGGAGGAATTGAGGCCTCCATGCTGAATGTACATGGTATTTTATACCAAGAGCCTTCGCAACCTCTTGAGCAATCTGGGAGATAAAGGGTGGGCCTTTATAACTTTGGAGGCTCTGAGGTAACCCAAACCGGGGGGTTATTTCTTTTAAGAGAAACTTTACGACCTCATTAGCCTTCTCTGTTGAGGGAGGTTAAGCTTTGACCCAACCAGTCAAGGTGCCTATTAGCACTAACAAAAACTTACGTCCTCCGCAAGCTGGCGTAGGGGTGAAGTCTCATTGCCGGTCTTCCCCTGGGTAAGTTCGTCTCCTCTGCACTGGGTCAATTAGAGGAGGCATTTTGTTTCCTGGGTTGTTAAGTGCGCATCGTGAGCAGGCTTCTCAGACCTTTGGAGCCACTGAAGCTAAGTCAGACCTGGTAAAGAGCTTATTTACCATGGCTAGAGTTGCATCCCTCTCCACATGGAAAGAGGCAGGCAGGGCTTTTCTGACTTTCCACTGGACTGCTGAGAGAGATGTTTTTGACCCCATATACCACCAGGATCCTTGTTTTTGTCCCCTTTGTTCCTTTATTAGCTATTCTTTCTGTAGTGCATACTCAGGTTCTATTGAGAAACCATAGAAAGGGAGCAGTGCTAGGTTCCGTTGGGATTTCAGCCTGAAGGCTGTGGCTGTGTCTTCTCTGTCAGCCTTGCTGTTTCCTTGTGCTATAGGGGTTAAGCCCCTTTGGTGCCCCCTGCAATGAAATATAGCCACGGCCTTTGGCAAGCGTATTGCTTTTAATAGCTGAAGAATCAGGCCCATGATTTATAAGGGAGTGTTTCCTAGTTAGCAGCAACCTTTCTCTCCAGATTATAGCATAAGCATGAACCATAAGGAATGCATATTTAGAATCTGTATAGATGTTAAGCTTTTTTCCTTGTCCCAACATTAATGTTCAAGTGAGAGCAATGATTTCAGCCTTTGTGCTGATGTGCCAGGGGGCAGTGGCTGGCCTTTGATAATTGTGTTGTGTTTTATGACTGCATATCCAGCTCAGCACTCCCCATTTGACACAAAACTACTGCCATCTGGGAACCAGTCATCCTCAGAATCTGCAAGAGGCTGGTCTTTTACATCAGGCTGGCTAACATATGTGTGAGCAATAACCTGCTCACAGGAGTGATCAGTTATTGGACCTGGGGGCAGCAATGAAGCTGGATTCAGAGTGTTACAGGCTTTAAGGGTTACATCTGAATTGTCTAGGAGCATGGCCTGGTATTTGGTTAACTTTCCCCCATCATCCAGACGTGTCCCTTTATCTCTAAGACTGACTTTACCTGGTGGGGGGTTAGAATGTTCAGTGGTTTGCCCAGGGTGATTTCAGTGGCTTCCTCCACTAACAGAACAGTGGCTGGGACTGCCTGCAGGCAACTTGGCCATCCTGAGGCCACTCCATCCAACTTCTTTGAAAAGTAGGAAGTTGGTCTGGGTTTTGAACTTAATTTCTGGTCTAGCACTCCTACAGCTATGCCCTTCTTCTCTGCTACATACAAAAGAAGGGCTTAGTTAGATCTGGGATGCCAAGAGCAGAAGCTGTGTGAGAACCTGTTTTAACTTGGCAAAGGCTTCTCTCATTTCCGAGGTCCATTCTATGAGCTCATTTTCAGGTCCCCTTATTGCTTCATACAGGGGCTTTGCCATGATCCCAAAATTTGGTGCCCATATTCTGAAAAACCTGGCCATTCTCCAAAAATGAATGAAGCTACTGCTTGGTGTGTGGGGGCCTTCAGACCACATTTGGCTTGCACTCATTCTGGGGATATTTGCTGGGCTCTGGGTATTAAGACATACCCTAAGTATTGGACCAGTTGGAGGGTAATCTACGCTTTCTTTTTTCCCGAGGAAATTCAAACTTTCTACAGTATTTTGGTCAGAAACTTCCCAAGTTGGGCTACGCACAAGAAGGTCATCACATGCTGGAATACACTCCCATTTTCCAATTGCAGATCCCTCCTCATATCACTCTCTAAGGCCTGAGCAAAGAAATGGGGCCTATCCCAGAAACCTTGAAGGAGCACTGTCCAAGGGTGTTTTGTGTTTTCCTGGTACTAGGATTTTCCTGTTTGAAGGCAAAACGGTATTGGGACTCTAGGACCAGAGAAATGGAGAAAAAAAGCATCTTTTAGGTCTAGGACTGAGAACCATTTTGCATCCCCTGGCACCTGAGCCAGGAGGGTATATGGGTCTGCCACTAATGGGTGGATGGGGATGATAGCCTCATTAATTACTCTGAGGCCATCCTAACCGGTATTCCCCTAAAGGCCTTAGAACAGATATGATGAGGATATTGCAGGGGATTTTAAGAGCCCATGGGTAAGTAATACTTCGACTATGGGCACTAGGCCTTTTCTTGTTTCCTGCCTAATTGGGTATTGTTTTCTATAGGGAAAGTAGCTGGGGTCTTTAAGCTGTATTTTGACTGGCACTGCTGTTCTATTCTTCCCCAGTTTTCCACTATACCATGCCAGTGGGTTACCCTGTTTATTAACGTGGTCTGGGATATTGTTCACGTGAGGAATCAGGTGGAATAGGTGGAGAGTTGCCCACAGTGATCTAGAAAAGAGACTGAAAAGTGGAGGGCTCACTAGGTGACCCAAATTTTACCTAGGACATTCCCCTGGAAAAATTATGGACCTGGGCTAGGGTCCCTGGGGGTGTCCCCCCTTTAGGGCACCGACTTAGTCTGTTGGACGTCGCCAACCTTAGATGGGTGCCAGCACTGCTTTGGAATGATTCCCTCCATCACTGAGGACGTACTGTGAACTTTCCTTAAGGTTTTTCTATCCCACTTAAAGCAACTCTGACTCTCTCAACTTAGGCAATAATAAATCCGTCCTTCCCCCACCATGCACCACACAGACCACCTACAACATGCACGGGCCATCTGACTTGTTTAACCTTTTTGCATAGTTAGGTGGGTTTTCTGTCCTTAGCCAGCCATGGGGAAAGGGAAGAATTTAGCATAAGAAAAGAAGGGGTTTAAATCACCTGAAACGTATGTGAATTTGCCCTGGACGAGCTGAGCTGCCGCAGCCAACTGTGTCACACGTAGGGTTCGGGGACTACAACCTGAAAGGATAGAAAAGAGTCTTTCCCCCATCCGGGCAGGGCAGCCATCCCTATTTGCTTCTTGGCCTTCAGAGAACACCAGAAAGCGGCCTCGGGCGGTTTCCCTCAATTACCAAAGAGCTACTAGGAAATGGCCACTGAAAGACTGAAAAAGGAGAAAAGGAAAAAATCTCAGAAAAAGGAAAAAAATAGGACTCAGAAAAACAAAGACAAGAAAAAGGACTCAGGTCCCTGTAAGGGTAGGTGAGAGAAAGGAGAATAGACCCAAAGTCAGGCAAGAAAGTTTTATTAACCTGCAGGGTTGCTCCATGACAATCAGAGGATGCAGCCCTGAGCTTATAATACGACTGATTTATATAGGGTGAGAGGGGCATAAGGAGGTTTTAGGACTGAGGTAATCTATTCACTGGTAACAGGCACAGAGATAGTTTGTTAACTTGTAACACACCTACAATACATTATCCTGTTACTTTTGTGGCGGGCAGTCTTTTAAAAAAAGAGAAACCAGAAGCTTTTTTTTTTTACAGGTATGTGTCAAACAGAAATTTACAAGTATGGATAACCAACATGTTTTTCCTGTCCTCCCTCCAGCTTCCCGGATGGCTGCAATCAGGCTTTGCTTAATTGTAACACGTCTGGCAGCCCTGAGGTGAAGCCTAGGTAGGGTTTAGGAATGCAGCTGCAGGCAATCAGAGGTGGGAGGGGGTCAGCCTGCGAGGAGGGGGTTTTCTTGTCCTTAACAGTCCCTCACCTGAACCTGGCGGTGGCAGTCAGGCACTTCCACGTGGAAACCTTTCAGTTTCACCAGAGAGTGGCCCTGGCCAGAAACTTAGTTGTCTCCATGCTTAGGTGCTGTCCACGAGGGTACTGAGTTGGAAAGGAAGAGAGAGAGAAAGATTTTAAAGGGGAAAGGAGAAAAATTAATTCCCGACTTTGGCCTACCTTTTCTCCTGGCTGGCTTGCCAAGATAGGTCACTGGTAGAGGGTCATGACTGCAAGTTGTCCAGGTTCTTGGCATTTTGAACAAAGAATTGGACAAAATGCCCAGCAAAGCAAAGAATGAAGCAACAAAATAACGAAAGCAGGGATTTATTGAAAATGAAAGTACACTCCACAGTGTGGGAGCTAGCCCGGGCAGTGGCTGGAGGGTCTGGATACAGAATCTTCTTGGGTCCACATACCATCTAGGTGTTTCCCATTGGCCACGTCATGCTCACCTCATGTAAATGAAGTGATAGCTTGCAATCAGTCTGACCGGTTACAGAAAGCAGACAACCAGCGGATGAAGTGAAGTTACAAAGGTCACACTCTTGTGCAGACATCTGATTGATTGCTTTTTGCAACCTGGTTGTGGTTGCAAACCAGCAGGCCTGCAATCAGTCTGGTTGTGGACAACAACCATTCAGGGGCTGGAGTGAAGTTACAAAGTTTTAAATGGAAGACTCAACGCGCAATCAGTCTGATTTATGGCAGACAGCTTATTTCCCATCTGCGGCACAGAAAAGGGAAGGAGTTTGCAAAGGAGTAACCTCTGTTCCTTAGGTGTGGGAAGTTAGGGTTTTCCTTTCAATTTAGTTCTAGGAAGTCAGTGTGAAACAGTCTTAGGTTCCCTGCCTCCAGAGCCTATCCTGCTGCCTCATAAGGATGACTTCAAGAAAGAGACAGACGGCCGGGTGAAGGGGCTTATACCTGTAATCCCAGCACTTTGGAAGGCAAAGGAGGGAGGATTGCTTGAGCTAAGGCGTTCAAGACCAGCCTGAGCAATATAGTGAGACCTCGTTCTACTAAAAAAAAAAAAAAAAAAAAAAAAATTAGTTGGGCATGGTGCCGCATGCCTGTGTGGGAAGACTGCTTGAGCCCAGAAGATCAAGGCTATAGTGAGGTATGATCATACTACTGCACTCCAGCCTAGGGGACAGAGTGAGACCCTATCTCAGAAAAAAAAGAAAGCGAAAGAGAATACTGTTTAATTAACAAATACCACCTGTGCTTAACGCTGATGTAAACTCTGTAATCTATGGATTTTTCCCCCATATTTACTTAATGAAGGTAAGAGAATTTTAAGAGAATTTTGGATATTAGAAAATGCATTCAGGAATAGGAAAGTCCTTTCTGCCTACATATGTGTTCGCAATTCCATAACAGTTTTAAAAAGGGAAGGAAATTAGTCCTTCCAGATAATTAATTGGTTCCACATGTTGTCAGGGTTGAGAGATCACATAAAACAGAAGCTGGTGCTGCAATGGGCCACACCAAGACTCTAATCCCAATTACATAACTAACCCTGTGACTTTGGACAGTTATTCAACCTGTTTAACCTGTTTAAGCTGCATTTTTCATCTGAAGCTTAGGAATAGGGTTACCAGAGAAAATATAGGATATCCAGTTAAATTTGAATTTCACTAAAACAGTGAAGAATTGTTTAGCATGGTGTATGTCCCATGCACTACTAGCAAAGCACATAGAAGTATGCAACAGTATACAATAACTTTTTCTCTGAAATTCAAATTTAAGTGGGCATATTGTATTTTTATTTGTTGTATCTGGCAACGCTATGAAGGAATAATAATCCTCACTCTAGCATTTAGGTGGGGACTCAATAAGATAAGTCAATTGTCTAGAGACTGTACTAAAAGGCTTTGCAATTATTTTAAACCTCATTTAGTATTGAAACAGGTTCAATGAAAAATGGAAAATTATCTTCATTTTCCAGAAAAATGGAAAATTATTATCTTCAACCTTTCCAAAAAGTTGAAATTCAGAAATTTCTCCCAAGTTACGTAGTCGTAATGTCAGAGCAAAGATTCAAGAAGGAGCTGTTTAACACCAAGGCCTGGAAGCTTAATCTATGACAGTGGTTCTTAAACTTCAGCGTGTTTCAGAATCATCAGGAGAGCCTCTTCAAACACAGATTACTGAGCCCAGCCCTTGAGTTTCTGATTCAATTGGTTTGGAATAGGGCTCCATAATTCACATTTTTTACACATTCCAGGTATTACTGATGCTGCTGTTTTAGGGACTAGTTTGAGAACTGCTGCCTTCTGTTGTCCTGTAGTATGACATCAGTGCCAGTGCTTGGCACATATAAGTGTCAGCTACATGATGCCACTCATCCTGAGCCACCAAAAAATGTGCCCACTTAACACTTATTGGCTTTTAAAACATTGTTATGAAGCAGACGGTAGTAATGAAAATATGCAACCCCATAAGCAGTACTTCAAAAGGTCTGATCTTTTTAAGGCCATGAATGCCTTTCCTGCCTCCTCTTCTGACTCTGGGGAACTTCTCTCTAGTATTGTCTTTGAAAGAAGCACCATTTCCCAGAGATAACCAATAACTGGAAGAAACACCACTTTGAAGTCATCAAAACATAATTTTATTTAGTCTCTCCCTGTTTCTTGAAAATTTATTCAATGGGGAAATTTTTTCTCTGGCCCCTGAATAAAGATTTAGGTAAACTCATGACTTTTCTTCTCTTTTAGCTAACAGAAAGTCCAAAGGTCACTTTAAGTCACATGCACACACATGCACACACACACACACACACAGACACATAGCCTCACTTTAGAAATTAGACCATCTAGCCCCCCAGTTAACACACCATTTCTCCCCTCACTCACCTAAAATTTCTTTAAAAAGCCCCAAATTACTATTTTTTTCTCTTTTTTTTCTTTTTTAGAAAGAAAAAGAGAGAAAAGAAAGAGTGAAAGAAAGAAAAAAAAAAGAATGTAAGAGAGAAAGAAAGAAGAAGAGAAAGAAGGAGAGAGAACGGGATTCTTGTTCTATTGCCCAGGCTAGAATGCAATCTAAAAATGGGTATTAAAAACGTCTTTTATGCCAATAATTGTGCTTAACAATGGAGACAGGAAGGAATAAGGGATGAAAATAACAAATAAGCAGCCAACCAATATTTTATTTAAACCTGTGCAATGCTATGCAATTGCTGAGGAGTGATTTACTTCCAATTATGTGGTCACTTTTAAAATAGGTGTAGACTGCATTCTAGCCTGGGCAATAGAACAAGAATCCCGTTCTCTCTGCCTCTTTCTTTCTCTCTTACATTCTTTTTTCTTTCTTTCTTTCACTCTCTTTCTTCTTTTCTTTTTCTTTCTTTCAAAAAAAAAAGAAAAAAGAAAAAAAAAGAAAGTATGTCTATTATACTTTCCTAGGAAACATGTTTTCTCTTGAAATTATTTTCTATTATAGTTCATCACCTTTGTACTGGATAACTGCTGTCTCCTTACATGCATTTCAAGATGACGCAATATAGTCATCATGCTTACAGATCCTGAAGTCAGAGAGAACTGGCTTCTAATCCCTGTTCCACCCCCATTAAATTGCAAATTAGGATAGAGAAATTCTCTAAGCCTCAATTGTGTGGTTAAAAATAGGAAGGATAATACCTACTTTACAAGGTTATTACACGTTTTAAGTAAAATACTGAACATAAATTGGTACCTATTACGAAGCCTAGTACCAGAAAGGACTCAATAAAAGGTGAGTTTTAATTCAGGCTCTTCTCACTCAAAATCATTTTGAAGACAGCTGCCACATCAAAGTTCTAATACACACAACTAATTATGTTTTTTTTTATTGGAAACATTGTTGGCTTCACACTGAATAAAATTCAAAAATCTTAGTCTAAAATTTAAGACCTGATTCACTTAAATTCCTTTTATATAGTCCACATTTCAGTTAAGATGAACAACGTATTGATTTCTTGGCATAATTTAATTTTCTGTACCTGCATCCTTGCTCTTGTTTTCTTGCTATTCAAAAATATTCAAATTCCCATGTTTCAAGGTCCTGCTGAAGAACAATTTTTATGTTAGATTTACATGTACACACATATCTTATTCCCCCATTATCTTTAGAGACAGGTAGGACTGAAGGACGCCTGAAACTTCCTATGATTCCGCTGTCTTTCTGCTTCAGGACAGGAGCAAAGAGTTGTGCAGAAACAGACACGCGCTAGGTTACTTCGAAGACCAATGCAAGGGCACTAATTTTCCCTGGCTCTTGGTAAGGGCCTATTAGAATCGAGCTCCTGGAGCTCTTGGGCACCCACCCATGATTATCATAAAAGGAAACTAAACCCTGCGGTCTAAGTCTCTTAATTAGAAGACACATTAATACCATCTGGGAAGTTTTTCAAAACACATAAGCCTGGTCCTTCCATAGACATATCCAGTCAGTGCTTCTGGGGAATGAAGAAGCCCCATAGGTCACTCTGTCTCTAGTTCTAGAGCCAAACCACTCTTCCATGGCTTACCAGCCTAGAAATGTCATGGGGTTGCATGTGAGAGCAATCTATATCCAATTATGTAATTGACACCCCATTCTTGTTCATATTTACTCCAAATGCTGTGCAAACTTAGACTAGATTTTAAGAGGTGGTAGCAGAATAAAGAGCAAATAAAACCATCTCAATTTATATCATTCTACTATAAATAAAGTCTTACCCTAGTTTTTGAGTATCAGCCATTTTGGCTTCAGTTAAAATTTACAAATCTTTATAATCACTACCACGTCTCAGCATGTCAGAACATTTACAACTTGTGTGAATAATCCTGCATTTAAACCCACAGAAATTTTGTATTAAGATTTCTAAAGCCTCAGGATTGGCTGCCGCTGGGTTAATAAACCCGTCTTTAGATTTGGTGAATTGGCACCTGTAAGTCTCCCTTCCTCTTCTTTCCTCTCTTCCCACAGTGCTTTATTTATCTTTTCCAACTAGTCCTTTCCATTATTCAAAGGATAAGTTTCACTAAATGTATGAAGAAAGCTGACACTGTCACGTAGACATTTTTTGTCTTTAAGAAGCACTTGAGGGTGAGGAGGAGCAAGTGCATCTGCAAAGCATCGTGGAGGCCTGTGATGAGATCACCCTGGCAGCTCTTTATCTTTTTCCCACTTCCCTGTGGTCCAGAGAGAGCGCATGCTCAGTGGCACTTTGAGACATTTTGTGCCACCTGGTGGAATTTTCTTGGAAGAGAATTGTCTGGGGTCTGAATTAGCACTCAGCTTGATCATCACCTGAGGCATTTTCTCAGTGCTCAATATTACCAGTCTAAGTACAGATCCCTACTGTGTCAGGTAATTCAACTGCACTAGGCCTATAATAAAGTCTTTGTTTTAAATGTGAAAATTAGTCTTTAGTGAAAGAGACCGATTTTGTTGGCTGCTGGGAAATTCAGGTGCAGCAATGCCGTCCACACGTTGGGTCATTCTGTTCTACTCTGGTTAATACGGGGGGATTACTGCCAACCTTCTAGCAGGCAGCACGCAGATGTTAACACTGCTTTCCATTAGTTAGAGACAAAAGTAATTATAATTAACTTTTTTTTCTTTACCCTCACCCCCAGGAAGTTAAAACAATCCGATAATGTCATATTTAGCAATTAGTGATGTAACTGTTTACTCAAGCAGTGATTTTTTTGCCAACATAAAAGGGATTTTAACAGCACATGGACTGAAGTGATAACTGATTTGAGTAGTTAAAAGTCTTTCCTGAGAAGCTAAAACTAATGCCAGTGAAAACCAGCTGGGCCGAGGCGCCACGTCAATGCCTCCCCCAAAGGAAGCTGTCATGGGAGCTTTGGGTCAGGTATGCACATTGCCTGTCTAATAGGTTAGTTTTCTTCTTTCAGATTGCAATTATTAGCCACCCACTGTGTTCTGTGTTGCAAACAGAGTGACTCAGCATTGACAAAATGCACAGTTCCAACTCTCCTTCATTCACACAGTTTTCTTGCCTACTGTGAGATCTATCACAAAGAGGGAAATGCTCTTCAAAGACAGACTGGAAAAGGCAAGGACCCTCTTTGCTCGGCATGGAGCAAAAGGGTCCAACTGACAAAGGAATGCAACATCCAGAGAAATTCCCAAACTTAATTCTAGCTCACACACACCAAAAAAAAGGCCGGGTGTGCTAGCTCACACCTGTAATCCCAGCACTTTGGGAAGCCCAAGGCAGGTGGATAACTTGAGGATAGAAGTTCGCAACCAGCCTGATCAGCAGAGTGAAACTCCATCTCTACTAAAACCTACAAAATTAGCCAGGCATGGTGGCACATACCTGTAATCCCAGCTACCTGGCAGGTTGAGGTAGAAGAATTGCTTGAACCTGGGAGGCTAAGTTTGCAGTGAACTGAGATCACATCACTGCACTATAGCCTAGGCAACAGAGCAAAACTCCATCTTAAATAAATAAATAAAATTTTAAAATAAAAAAGAAAGAAAGAAAACCCTTTATTGAGACTAGAAACAGACACATAGGCAAAGGCATAAGAGAAGGCCATCTTTGCAGAAATACTGCTATAGAATGTTAAGAAGCTTGAATATATGCCCTGCCTCCTCAGATAGAAGGTAAATCTTTGGGGAACAAGGAAGTCTAATGCCAGTCAGTAATTCCAGAACCTTAATATAATAGTCCTTCCTGTTCAGTCAGGATGCACCTGAAGGTGTTTTTCTGTGGCTGCTATTGTTCTGTTTTAGCTAGTTTGGTTTAACCCATGTATGCATATTTGGTGCTGGGAATTCTTTCCACATTAACACAAGTAAAGACTTTTGTTTGGCCCACAACTACTGCCACTATTTGTACTGCTTATAACTTTTGACATTTCTATCTCTTAGATTCATGTCTGCTGGCTTCTTCTGCACTGAAAGAACCACCCAGTTCTGATTGCTCTGTGTCGGCTGGTCCCAGCAGTGCCCAATCATGCTGCTTTCCATGGGAGGTTGTTCTTCACCAGTCCCGGGAGGAATTCTTTCACTCCACCCTGTTTGCAGCTGTTCCATTACAGCTCGTCACACGGCAGCTGCTTAGGTGTCCTTTTGTCATCTAATATCTATTTTCCATAAATATCTGCAGCAACAGCATCACTTCAGTATTTGTAGATGGGCTGCATTCCATGGTTCAGTTTTATAGACCTGAAAAATAAGGAATAGGAACCAAGGAGCTTAACTCAGGGTCACTACTCTAACGTAATCTGAAAAGTGAGAGATGGCGAAGGACTGACAGGACTGAAAAAGTCGCCTATTCTGTCAAGAATTTTAAAACAATGGGCATGGAAAAAAGCATGTGGAAGTTGCCATGGACTAAGCTGTGTCATTTCAGGATAGGAACTAAGTTATCTGAATGTCAGTATTCCCATTTGGGAAAAAAAAAAAACAACTAATTTTGCCTACTTTGTAGAATCATTATAAGAATTAGAGACAAGTTGTACAGGTTAAAGCCTGAAACAAAATGAGAGCTCAAAGCAAACCTAGCAGATACTGTTATTATTAAATAATTACTGTTAATATTATAAAGCAAAGCAAAGTATCACTTCCTTCAACACCTGAAAAATGGAAAAAAGCTAGTGGACTAGAATAAAAATGGAAAGGATAAGAGAAAGAGTAGGAGTTATAATGAAATCTATAATAATTTTACAATTCTTAGCTCCTCCTAAAATTATTACGAATAGAGACACGTGGCAGACTGAGTTCACAAAGTTACCTGAGACAAGACCCCGGCTGGAGTCCAGCTACGTCACTGATGACCCATGCTGCCATGGGTGATTCATGCTCAGGGTAAGCACTTCTAAAATGATGGATTTTGGTTGTTTCTAATGTTTTAGGAGTCTGGACACCTCAATAAGATGAGAAAAAAAGTAAAATACTTTCTCTGGTTATTCATATGAGCATCTGTTGGTTTGAAGATGGGTCAGCATGCTAGGTGTATGGGCTAAATCTGGCCTACTGCCTGGTTTTATAAATAAATGTTGCTGGAACGCAGAGGCCCTGCCCTCATTCATTTACAGACTGTCTATGGCCGCTTCATATTAAGATGGCAGAAGTGAATAGCTGTGACAGAAATCATACAGCCCACAAAGACTAAAGTATTTACTACCTTGCCCTTTATAGAGAAGGATTTCTGGTAAAAATAAGGTCAACTAACAGAAATGAAACACAAAATGGGGAACCACAGATTGTCACACGGTTTCTTGAGGTACTTTGGTGAACAGTTTCTTATTGGAAAAGACAAAGAACTCTTTGGATTTGATCCTTTGTCTATTTGCTTTTCAAAGAAGGATTAGTTGCCAGTATGCAAATCATGCTAGAGGTTATCATGGGAAAATTAAATTCACGATTTAAAAGACATTAGTATAGAAAAGGAAAATACATTTCAGAGAAATAAATTTCAACAAGTTAAAGAATGGCTGAGATGCATTTAATTGGAAAGAAATCTCTGTGATGTGAGACAATGGGGTGTTGACTGTCTAGCCCATTCTTTACAGATAGGAGAGCAAGTGCAACTAAAGCATTAGGCGTAAACACAGTCATGTATTCTTCAAATATTGAATTTTTGAAGAAAATGGAGCCCTGAAGTGTCTATAAAGATTTCACCAAACATGAAGCTCGGCCAAGACTAAAGATATCCAAAGAGAGAGCAAAATTGTAGAGGAGTGAAACAAAGAAATTCTTTTAACCCAGAAAAATAAAACAAAATCTATAGCCATAGAATTCAACAGAAGTG
Organism: Cacajao melanocephalus; assembly: GCA_963573385.1. Taxonomy (NCBI): domain Eukaryota; kingdom Metazoa; phylum Chordata; class Mammalia; order Primates; family Pitheciidae; genus Cacajao; species Cacajao melanocephalus. Next base: position 20,333 of record CAUYLG010017325.1, read on the forward strand.
AAAACATATCACCCCAAAAAGGGGCAGGCAGTAATAAACTCCTAAGAAAAAGTGGAGACGTTTCAAGAATTCTTTTCATATGGAAAGATTTTTTTCAAAAGTGCCTGCCCAGACCTCGTACCATGCTACCAGCCTGCAGTCCTGGAAGAAACCTGCCTTCTCTCCGCTCTTAGACCACAATGTCAGGATATCTGCAGCCCCCACTGCACTCAGGCCTCAATTCTCAATTTAGCCGCAGACTTGTCAAGAGAGAGTGGCCACAATCTAGAGGGGAGAGGAAGAAGCAGAGAAGGAAGGGAAGGGCAGAGAAGTGTGTCTTCCGTTGGCCCGCACAGAATCTCCATCCCACAGCCGTCCAATCTTGTCATTCAGGCCAGGATGCAACCATGGAGCTGGCCTTGCTCAGAGGGACCTGTGAGTCCCCATGGCAGCCAGCTGAGAAGGCACAGATGCTGGCAGATACAGGGTCAGCCTCCAGCAGGGAATGGTGCTGAGACTTTCCCGCCAGGGCGCTCTAGACACCTGAGGAAAACTGCCCTTTATGAACACTGAGGGAGCAGAAGGTATCTGAATACCATGAGAGAGGTTTGCTTTTTTTTTTTTTGGTAATTACAAACCATATGTATATTGATTTTTTCTTTCTTTTAATAAATCAAAAGGATTCAGTGCAGTCATTAGAAATGAAATGGTGAAAGAATTTCAATGCTCATAGTGTATGAGCTCAAAAAAATACAGAAGCATGCATAGGAGCCTGATGTGCTTAAATGTTAACTGTCCTTATTCCTGAGTGCTCGGATATAGTTAGTTTTTCCCCATAATTTTCACTACTTCTAAAATGGATTTCTGCTGCTTTCATTATAAGAAGAAAATGTAATAGATATTATCAATGCTCAATAGAGCCCCCTGATTTATGGGGCCAAAAGGTCTGGTCTGAGTGAAGCAGCATTAACCTCAGAGGCTCTTCAAGTGCAGGAAGCTGTTTTCTCGGTCCTGAGTGTAGGGTGTGCTCCAAGGAAGTCTGACAACTCCGCAAAACATCCAACACTCCTCCTGTCCTGAGCACCTTGCACGGGAGGCCCGTGTAGAGATGAAACTTTACTTATGTTGCATCTCAGCTTAAGTTCCTCATTGCTAACCATTCAACATTCTTCTCTGCCAGTAACTTCAAAGACTCAAAAATAAGGACTGAGCTGGGTGACGTGGCTCTCACCTGTAATCCCCACACTTTGGGAGGCCAGGGCAGGAAGATCACTTAAGTCCAGGACAACCTGGCAAAACCCCATCTCTACAAAAAAAAAAAAATTGTGTATGTGTGTGGTTGGTGGCATGTGCCTGTAGTCCCAGTTACTCAGGAGGCTTAGGTGGGAGGTTCACTTGAACCTGGGAGGTTGAGGTTACATTGAGCCATGTTTGTGCCATCACATTCCAGCCTGGGTGACAGACTGAGGCCCTGTATCAAAAATAAGATAAAATAAATAATAATGATTGCCGTCAATGCACACACAAAGAATGTTTTATAATATTAATCAAATGATGTGTTAATTGCTCCAACAGGGGTGGGGTCTTCAGCCGTTAGCTCCTCAAGGGACCAAGGGTGTTTATTTCAGTTTTTCAGATGCTAGATAATCAATACAAGTTTTGGTGGTCCTGCAATAAGGAAGAAAGAAACAAAGTTACAGAGTGCTATTTTCTTTTCCAGCATCATATAATGTTTTAGCAGGACAAACAGGCTAGAGTCCCCATGGTCAGGCATGTTGGCAAAGTCATTCTGGGGAAATAACATCTTGAAAGGCGAACATCTGAGAGCGGACGTGCTGATGAATAATTGATTTGGTCGTCACATCCAGCACTTTCTTTTGGCTCCTTGGTCTATCGCCAGCTCTCTTTCCTGCCCTGACTTACACCTTCTTCTAAGAGACTTCCTAGACCTCTCTGAGTAGCATCTTAGTTTCTTACCCACCACACACATTCCCCTGGCTTGTAAATCTCTCCTGAAACTCCCTGGACAATGCAGCCTCTAGGCTTTTGTGCCAGCCATACCTACACAAATGGGATTTTTATGGCCGGCTGCCGTTTCCTTTATGTCTGACTTGGGTTGTAAACTCTTCAGGGCTGGGGCCTTGGCTTTTTATGCTCCATGACGGCGTGTGTACACCTGCAGCAGCTATAATGCTAACAAGTGAGAAAGCCCTCTCTCTCAGCACCCAGCCTGCTCTACCCCAGAAAAGGAACCTTCCTGGCTGCAGGTCCGAAATCCTACATCAGAGTCACCACTTGCAGAAACATGGGGGTTCTCCACTGGCATAGGTTTTTCGCATTTTTTGTTTGTGTGTTCTATAAAACCAAGAAATTACCAACAACCAAAAGTTGAAGTACATCGATCAATGAGAAGCAGACTTCCTACACAACTGAGTGGGACCCTGTGATCAATAACTCATTCAATGGAAACCAGTTGGTGCCACTGCTGACCCAAAGAGGTGAAAGCCTACTTTAGAACTGGGCATTTAATTGGTTGTAGTAAGCCTAGACATTACAATTTAGCAGGGAGAGGTTTGGGAAGAAAATCAACACTGGGAATTAACATAAACACTCCTGAGAGAGAAAATGAATTAGTTATTTAAAAGTATAGAATTTAAAAAAAAAGGAATGCCTTCTCTATGGCGCACGCTTGATAGTGGTGTTAGCCGCTTGGTCATGAAGTGAACTTTGCTGGAAAGAATCCGCATCTGTGCACTGGTCTTTTGCTTATTGCCATCGGATGGCCTTTCCTCATGGAGTCTGGGTTCTCGGTTTATGGTAAGTGTGGAGGCCAAATGTCTGGCTCTGTCACTTCCGCTGCATGATCCAGAGCACAGAACCTACTCAAGGACTGACAGAAGGGAGTAGAGGAGATAATGGCCCTAGCGCAACCCTGGCCCCCGGGCAGGCCCTGCACATAAGCCTCTCGCTCCCCTGCACGCTTCTGGTGGAGGGGTGCCCTGCTCTGGAGGGTTCGTCAGAGCAGTCTCTAATAGATCCATAAACTATGTGTTATGATCTCATTCACTAATTGTAACTCTGTCTTATCTCCTCAACAACGTTTTCAGCTTCTCTCAGGTAGAGAGTCTTATGCTACTGTATTTGATTGATCTAACATAGTTGAAATACTTTTTTTCTCCATTGTTTGACTTCATAATAGCATGCTTTGATGTATAAATTGAGCTGCTATGTATCCGAAAACGATATTCTTTCAGCTTTGTCAGTTATGATAGTTTATTTTGCAATCCATCAAGCATTCTTGAGTATCTACTTGTGTGCTATAACTTAGCACTACAAGAGAAAAAATAGAAAACAGCGACCAAAACAAGCTAGCAGGAGGAGTCCACACGGAGTGCCCAGATCTACTCCTGGGGGCCGCTCTCTGCTTCTCCAGTGATCTCTGGGAATCATATTTGGCCACAGGCCCTTCCTACCATTTCCTGCTTCCATGGCCCCAGTTGAAGAAACAACTAAGGACATCCTATTACCCCGAATGGAGTTTCATCGGGAAAGAGATGTTCCTTGTGGCCCAAGTTGAAAGTCAAAATGAGATATACAAATATTTCACAAAGGGTCCCACGTGGCAGTGTACAAGAGTCAGGGTCGTGGGTGCCAGCAGGAAGAACTGGCCAGGAGTGGGGCAGGAGACTGCCCTGTGAGGGGACACAGCACATGGCAGAGGCCAGGCATCTCTAGGTTCAGGGCAGGAAGCCCAGGGGCCACAGGAGGCAGGTGGAAGGAGAGCCGGTCAAGGGCAGAGGAGCAGGTTCACATTGGAAGACTTTGCCCTGCCTCCGCTCTTAGTGACCCAGTAGCAGGATCAGAAAGAGTCAGGGTAGAGTCAGGGACAAAACACAGGTGTTAGGGCCGCAGGTGAGGCTGGGGTTGCTGCGTGGTGGCAGCAGTACTTACCTGAGTGTGAGCAGCATGTGGCTGGGAGTGTGGCCGACACAGTGATTTCATTTGGCTCCTCTGTTTTAGCCTAACAAAGGTGAGTGGGCTTCAGATTCTACCTGACTTAAGGTCCTTCCCACCTCTGAAACTCCGCAGTTCTATGCATCAGTAAGACATCAGTTTGTCAATTTGTCCAGTGCCAGGGAGGCATAGACGGAAGCCAAGCCTGGGTTATGCACCATTTTAGCACTGACGGTGCAAGCAAAGGAGAAGAAAACAGGCAGAGCATGAGTCAGGCTGCGGTCCAGGCACCAGGGCCAGAGCATTCTCCTTACCCTGCCTTCACAGTGCCCCCTTTCACTGCAAGCAGAGGGAGGCCCTGCGGATGAGGGCGGGGCACTGGGGATGAGGGCGGGGCTCTGCAGATGAGGGCGGGGCCCTGCAGATGAGGGCAGGCCCTGTGGATGAAGGCAGGGCTCTGTGGAGGGGGGCGGGGCTCTTGGATGGGGCAGGGCTCTGTGGATGGGGGCGGTGCTTTGCAGATGAGGGCGGGGCTCTGTGGATGGGGCGGGGCTATATGGATGAGGGTGGGGCTCTGCGGATGAGGGTGAGGCTCTGCAGGGCCTGAGTGGGGAAGCGGGATTCCACCATGGGGACTCCTCTGAACTTGGAGCACTTCACTCACTGCATCCCTTCTAGGGCCCAGTTTTTCCGGGAAAGTTCAGTGGATGACATTCCCTTTGTGAAGGATGTGGACACTTCAAAACCAATGTCTGCGCTCAAAGCTCACCCAATTCCCAGCTCAGGAGAGCCCTGGAACTTTCTTCTTCTCCTCATAATCCTCCTCCTCATCCTCATCCTCCTCCTCTTCCTCCTCCTCTTCGTCCTTCTTCTTCTTCCTCCTCTTCTTCTGAGGTGAGTCTCACTCTGTCACCCAGGCTGGAGTTCAGTGGCGTGATCTCTGCCCACTGCAACCTCCGCCTCCTGGGTTCAAGAGATTCTCTTGTCTCAGCCTCCCAAGTAGTTAGGACTACAGTTCTATTTTTAGTAGAGATGGAGTTCTGTCATGTTAGCCACCTAGTCTCAAACTCCTGACCTTAGTTGATCTGTCCACCTTGGCCTCCCAAAGTCCTGGGATTACAGGTGTGAGCCACTATGCCCTGCCCCTGGAACCTTTCTAGAGCACTCAGCCATGACGAGAGGCACTGTGTTGGAGGTCAGGATGAGCGACTTAACCTGATGCAGCCCTTGAAGGAGAGAAGGTACCTTGAGGATACACAACCATGGGGCTGCAGAGTTATGGAGAAATTCTGCAGCATCAGTGGCTAAATGTGCCAGTGTGAACCCCACTCCAAGGTTGGTTTGTTTATTCTTTCTGGAAACACAGAAGCTTTATACCCTGTGGCCCCACGAGAATTGAAAGTGTGCCGCCTGAGCAATTCCCTGTCTATGTGACACTACTGTGCCTTCTGCAACTGCTGAATCACAATGGCATGCATGTCAGCCTCTTGGTCATTTACGATCATCCAGTCTCTGGCTCTTCTAACAAGACAGAAACAAACAAAGAAACCAGAGCTCACAAGAGGAGAGGTGGCCATGGATCAGCACAAGCAATACAGATGTGTTAAAACTCTGAACTGATTAGAAGGCAAGCCAATTCTGCAGTTGCTACCTTCAGAAAGTTCTTGAAAATATAACTCGAAATCTTACTTCTGGATGGCCACTTCTTGACTGTGCCTATTGGATGATGACGCCGAGTGGGTGCCTTGCTCAGGGAGCATCCTTAGGAAGCCTAGGTGATGAGTGACTACACACCTGGCAAGGAGGCACGGTGCGGGGCTGAGAAAGAGGCACCTGCAGGGACGTTGTGAGGCGCTGGTGAATCCAGTGACCACCATGGAGATCATTTGTCCATGGAAAAGATGGCGCTACACAAAGTGGGGTCGTGGTCTGCAGTCAGGGTAGCGGTGGCTTCCAGCAGTTGGCTCAGCCTGTCTGAGTTGCACACGTCAGTGCTGAGCAGCTTTTCCCAAGTGATTCTGACCATCAGCTCAGTTGGCTGCTCTTCTTGAGCCTTGGTTCTCAAACAACGGTCTGTGTCCAGCTCCAGCAGAGTTGCACGCCTGAGAGCTTGGTGGAAATGCAGAGCCTCAGGCCCCACTGTGGGCCTGAGGAATCAGAATCTGCATCTCCGCCAGATCATCAGGCAACCCAGACACACATGAAAACTCAAGAAGCACTAACCCCAGTTCTCGTAGGGTGGTTTTATCAGCATTGCCTGGAACTTGTTAGAAGGGACAGCCTCAGGCCCCACCTCAGGCCTACTAAGTCAGAAACTCTGGTGGTGGGACCCATTCTGAGATGTAATGAGTTTTCTGCCTGAGTCTGCTGCTTACTCAGGTGAGAGAACCACTGTTCTAGAGTCACCCTAGTGGCAGCTGCTCCAAGTCTTTAAGTAAATGATGAGCCACCGATGGATTTGCTGTGTGGTCATCACCTAGAAGACCAGCACATGAGCTGCAGGTTCCTGTGGAAGCCTCTCTGAATTTCATTAGGTGCCAGATACTGTCCTGAGGTCCCTGGGATCCCATGAGGTATAAGACAATGTTCTTGCCCTTGAGATGCTCAAAGTAAGTGACCTACTGAATCTCTCCTTGGGGTCCAGAGATGCTCTCTCTTTCAACAATCTGGGAGTAAAACTTGCTCTGATGTGTGCTCTTACAGAGTTTCTATGTCTTGTGGCAGAGCTTTGCATGTTTAACAGATAAAGTTTTACTTTAAGCCATAGGGTCAAAAAATGCCAGGCCAATCCCTATGGGTAATCTGATTCTTCAAAGATGACTTTACCCACCAAATACTACTGGATTCACTTGTCATTGTTCTGTTAGGATAAGATGCAAAGGGCACAGGCAGAGGTGGAGGAAGGACAGGATCCCCACACTGGCTGTCTCACCTCCTCATCGGATGGAAGATGAAGGCAGTGGGTGCTACAGTGAAGAAAGCTTAGAGCTTGTCAAATCATGGCAACTGAAAACAGAAGACCTTCAGGGAAGACTCCTGCAGTGGCCCATGCAGCTCATGAATGCTGAGGCCTGTGTAAGGCCATGTCAATGACAAATTATAATTTTTAATCTCAGAGTGGAAACATGCATTCCTTATGAGTTTATTAGCTTGGTGCAAAATTCATTGTGGTTTTTGCCATTAAAAGTAACAGAAAAAAAATCACAATTACTTTTGCACCAACCTAATAATTCAATTTTGGTTTAAACTTGAGTGTACTGGTACTTTTATAATGTAAAATCCTTGACACTGTATCAAGTTCAAAAATGCTTTTAATTAGGAAGGACTGGTGGTTTGCCAACACCCTGTAAACCCAGAGAGCACTACCTGACCTTCAAATCGCACGGTCACACATTAAGAATGTAGTATTTTACTCATCTTCACTATATGCATACTAAGACATAAATCTCTCTTTCTCTGTTAAAAATTTATTTAACCAAAATGCCCCTAAAGCTACCTGAAATAAGAAGAAACAGAAAGTCTATGGAAAAACTACAGTGAGTAAGGTGTAGAGTCACAGGCTGCAGAGGTCACAAGGTGGAAAAGGAAGCCCAGTCAGCATGGCACGTGGGGGAAAACAAAATATTCTGGTTGTCTTTGCCATGGACATCAGGAATAGTGAATGGGAGAAAGGAAACCTGGAGACCAGTTAGACGTCTCTGCAAATATTTCATGATGAGTGCAGTGGCGGCAGACATAGAGAGGATGGTGAAAGAGGATATTTTGGAGATAGAATCAATAGAAGTTGGCAAATGTGAAGTCCAATGTAAGTGAAAGCTGATTCAAAATGTGGAAGCCTGAATGACCTGGGGGAGACGGCCCCATCTTACCCAACGTTGTGTCTTCACCTTGAAGGCTGTATAGCACATGACAAGGCTCAGTAAGGACGTTTTTTGAAAGAGAGGAAGGTTTTGGAGTAAAGCTGTTGAATTGGTTTAGGATACCTTTGAAAATCAAATTGCTGCTTCAGTAGCCTAGTAGGAAGTAGGAAAATACAGATCTGATGAGGTCTGGGGGGGTCGATCTGGAAACCCTGTATGTGACGGTGGTGGTTGTACACATAAAAGTAGGTAAACGTTCATTAGCAGAGCACCCAGAGGGTGGAAGAAGAAAGCCGAGAACAGTATATCCGCTGTATCTCCATCTAAGCCATGGGAGTCATCAATGCAAACAATCTCCAACTAAGAGCAGGCAGTGGGGTTTGAGGGTGACACAGAAAGCAGGATTATAGGCAGTATAGGAGGAAACATTTCTGAGGAGGAAGATTACCTATCCATGCTTCCAAGCTTGTTGGATGAAACCTCAAAGGAAGCTAATGAATTTAGCAATTAGAAGGTCACTGGTGTCAACCAAAGGCTTAAAAAGGAGCATAATTTGGCACATGTATTCAAATTTCTTCACCCAATAATTCCATCCCAGGAAATTATCCTAGGGCATGAACTGTCAAGAAGAATTAAGATTCGAGTACCAGGAAATATAGCACTGTTACTTATGATCAGTTTCCACAGCCAGGATGGGTTAAATATATATGGTAAAATGTAGCACAACAATTAAAATTTGAATACGATGCAACCATTAAAATGACGCCTACAACTATAGTAATTGTTAGAAAATAAAGATGTGCCTTACATATTGTACAGTGAAAAAAAAGCGTGTCATAAAATAGTAAGTATAATATTTTTCCCTTTTTGTTAACATAAATATGGAAAAAAAAACTTAGTTTACTCTGTCTAGCAGTGTGGAGTGGGTTTAAAAATAAGGACTTCCTGAATTTAAATCTCATCTTTCCTACTTGTGCACAGTTGTGTGGCCTTCAGTAAGTCATCTACCCACTTCTGTCTCTGTTTCTTCACCTGTAAAATAGGAGGATAATTGTACTAACTCAATGTCTTGTTGTAAAAATTAAGTAGAGAGAGGTAAACCACTTAAAAGAGGAACTGGCATATAGTAAGCTCTATTACCACAACAGATTCCTTTTTATTGAATTTATATTCTTTTTCTAAAATGAAAACAAATTTATGTTGGTTTTTTTTTATTAAGGTCTAATTGACAGCAAAGAAAATCATTTTTGGTACAAGGGCTACAGAATATCTTTCCCAGAGTCATAATCATTCAGAATGATATATTTGCTGGACTTTTAGGAAGTCTTAGAGGGCATTTGATATCTAACCAATCTGAGACACTGATTTGAGAATATGTACTTTGAAATTTAACATGGTTCCCTGAATCATGTGTAATTATTAGCAATTAGATTTTAGGTATTCTGTTTCATTTTAATTGAGATCTATTTATTCAAAAATACAAGTGTTATTTTTAAAAAGTTTGGAAGTCTCCTTGATAAGGTTTTTAATTCTAGTTTAAAAAGACAGAATATAATCTGGAATGGATTTATTACTTCTGGTTGGTTTTTAAGCAATGTCCTAGTTTAATTAAAGATTTTTTTTTTCCCTCAGCCGGGCACAGTGTCTCATGCCTGTAATCTTACCAAGGCAGGCAGATCACTTGAGGCTAGAAGTTCGAGACCAGCCTGGCCAACATAGTGAAACCCTGTCTCTACTAAAAATACAAAAATTAGCCAGGCATTGTGGCACGCACCTGTAGTTCCAGCTACTCAGGAGGCTGAGGCAGGAGAATCACTTGTACCTGGGAGGCAGAGGTTGAAGTTAGTTGAGATCACACCATTGCACTCCAGCCTAGGTGATAGACTGAGACTTGATCTCAAAAAAAAAAAAAAAAATCCTCAAAAACGAATGTTTTGTTTAAAATTCAGAATAATCCTGAATTCTGATTCAAGTGTATGCAGTACCTAGCTAACACACGTGCATAGAATTTCATCTAGAAATTCACTGTATGCTCTACAGAAGTCTGTCTAGCATCTTCAGCCAGAAGGTTCCAGAGGATTTGGACTAAATGATACTTCAGGTGTTCTGTGGCCATGATTCAAGGTATTCAAGAATGAATAAATATTAACACTGAGCTGTTACAAAGAGAAGCATGCCGTCAGGATGATTTTCTCTGTGGAAACCTTTCAGAATCGAAATAGATTCACCGCATTCACTGTTTCTGTGAGTGCTTCCAGAGCACCTTGCGTGTGCCCCCCTCCACGATAATACAGTTATCTATTGCCTGTCTTTGCTGCTGAACTTCAAGCTACCAGCACAAGCAAAGATTGTGTCTTAGGTTTTGTGACTTTATCATAGTGCTACACAGGTAATAAGCATTCAGTAAACATTTGTTACATAATACTAAATTCCTGAGGTCTTTTCAGTTGGGTGCTGAAAAGCAAGGCTGGGGGAACTTTGAGTGGCTGTTGTAACATGCTGCTACTTGGCTCAGCCCATTGGGTAACTATTCCACCAGCAAATCCCAGGATTTGCCTTACAGTCTGAGGCTGGGAGTCCCCTGCCCTGGGAGACAGTAGCAAATCTCTTCAGAAAGTCTTAGACTTTGTATAATTTTACATACAAACAGAATTGGGGGAAATTGAAGACACAAAAAAGGCCAAAAAATAAATTTATCTTTGCATTTTATTTCTCCTATTCTTTGGTTGCTGGTAACTCTTTCAGAATCAAAGTAAAAGAGGCCAATTAAAACATTCCCTTTTATGATTAAAAGCAAACTAGTTCCAGGGTAGAAAAGCTTTCACTTTAAGTAGAAAGCAAAACTGATAGGCAGAGGTCACTATTTCACCTTTTCATTGGTGCCATTTTTTTTATCCTTCTGCACTGATTTTATTTTATCATTTTCAATACCTTTTTAAGTAATTCAGCCCACTCAATTATTCCTTAACAAATTTTTATTGATGACCTCTCTTGAGAATGGGATGTGGGTTGCTTGCTATTAGCTTAATGTCGAACAATTAATATCTTCTCGGTATTCCTTCTTTATTCAACAAGTAGTACTGGTAAGGGCCAACCCATCTTTTAAAGGTAAACCTTGTCCCAGTTAAACATGAGAATGAAATCACTACAGATCTATTATTTCTCGGAACAGAATACTTCCATTTGCATAAAATAATTTTCCTTTGACAAGCTGCCAGGAAAAAACACCTCATGCCCATTCTTCACAGTGCTCTTTCTATGGCATTAAGAATAGAAGAAATTGCCACGGTGGCCTTAATACTATTATTCTCTCCCCTTGAGCCTCCCAACCCATCCTGATCTATAGCATTCTGGCTCTTTGAGAGGCCTGTCTCTGCAATGCCCAGGATAATGGACAAAAGGGGATCCCCTCCATGATGTAATTTCACACTAAGGAGACCAGTTCACAGGCTGTAATGTTAAGGTCAACTGTAGAGACTATAACCCTACGTTGGTGGGAAAATAATGGCTTGAGTCAAAATTGAAATGAAATTTAAATCTGAACAAGTCAAATGATCTACAAGCCTTAGGGAAAAATGGTCTAGCAGACCAACATCATGCTTAAATACCAAGAAAAAGAAATAGTTGCTACTCTCAGGGGCACACCGTAACATTAGAAATAACACAGCTGGTTACAGACTGGACACCTTCCTTTAAATTTAGGCAGGCAAGTGAATTCTTCTAAATATGAGTCCTAATCCAGAGTGATGAGAAAGTAGGATACTTAGGGATGAAGACTTCATCTACCAATAGACAGATATTATGGTTAATTTCATGTCAACTTGACTGGCCCATGCTGTCCAGATATTTAGTCAAGTATCACTCTGTTGAGGGTTTCTGGAAGAATCTGCATTTGAATAGGTAGACTCTACATGGCAGACTGCTGTCCCCAGTATGGGTGGGGCTGGTCCAATCAGTTGGAGACCTACATAGAACACAAAGGCTGGCCTCCCCTTAAGTAAGAGGAAGTTTATGCCACTTGACTGTCTTTTAACTAGGACATTTGTATCTTCCTGCTTCTGTACTTGAACTAAAACATCCACTCTCCTAGGTCCCAAGTCTGGAACCAAACCATTGGGGGTTCTGGGTCTCCAGTCTGCTCAGTCTGCTGTCTCACCCTGTAGATCCTGGGACTTGCCTACTTCCATAATCACAAAGCCATTTTCCTTTCTGTGTGTGTGTGTATATATATATATATAATATATATATATATACACACACACATATATATACATATATATACACATATATATATATCTGTATACACATATGCATATACACATCCTATTGTTCTGTTTCTCTGGAGAAACCTGACACAGAGCACAGTTCAGGGAGAAAACTCATGCCAATTTCATACCTAGACTGAGAATCATCCTCCACACTTTGGCATGAGAGACTCCATCCCTGGAATGTGCTGGGCATCAGAGCAGCACAGTGATCCATTCGAGTCTGCAATGGTCTGACCAGTGGTGCCATGTGCCAACAAACCACCGGATACCTCAAGGTTCAGATACTCTGTATCTTCTAAGCCTCTAAACTGATCTAGTAGTTTTTCCAATTGCCATCTAAACATCTGTGTTTGATACTTTCTATTCTGAAGGGACTGAAGGAGGTGCCCACAGAAGCCAGCACCAATGTGGGTAATGTCTTTTGCCCCTTGCAGGCAGGTGCCCTCATCCTTACTTTAATTTCAGCAATTAAAACATTGGATCTACTTGTTCGGTTGGTTTCCTAAAATTAAATCACTTTCAATTATTCAGTCGTCATGAGTATTCCTTCTTTGTTACAAATATGTGTGTATATATATATATGTGTGTGTGTGTGTGTGTGTGTGTGTGTATGTTAATGTATGTTAAGCAAATATCTTTGTTTTCCTTCCTTATTCCTCTATCATGTAACACAAGACATATTGACTTACTATCATGATACTTGAGTATTGCTAATTTTACATCACAGTATGTATGTTATGAGTTATCAAGGAGAAGAGTAGACATCTCTCGAGGACTTTACATTCTTTCAAGGGAATGGTTAGTGCATCTAGGTTGCATGCAGGATAACTGTGTCATATCAGGTGGAATTATATCATTGTTATTGTCTTGACTTGGAGATTAAGTATGGTTTAAAGAGAGGTGTACGAGTGCCAAGTTGACAAGGGGTGGACCTGTGATGGATACTTTTATATGTCAACTTGACCAGGTCATGGGTTACACAAATATTTGGTAAAACATTATCCTGGGTGTGTCTGTGAGGGTGTACCTGGATGAGATAACCGTTTGGATCAGTGGACTGAGTAAAGCAGATAGCTCTCCTCAGGGTGCATGTGCATCATTCAAACCAATGGAGGCCTGAAGAGAACGAAAGGCAGAGGAAGAGAGGATTCATTCTCTCTGCCTGCCTGTTTCAAGCTGGGACCTCAGTCGTGTCCTACACACAGACTGGAACTTACACCATCGGTTCTCCTCTAGCTTGTAAGTGGCAGTTTGGGGGACTTCTTAGTCTCCATAATAGCATGAGAAAATTCCTTCTAATAAATCTCTCTGTGGGTGCATGAAGGGGTGTTCTATTGATTCTGTTTCTTTTGAGAACCTTGTCTTATACATCAGTCCTAACAGCTTAAGAAAAGATAAAAAGGAAATTGCAAGATGAGACTTTTTGGCATCTGTGTTTTGTTTACGGTAGTTTAGGTGGTTTTCAATTTACAAGCAGGTGAAGAGGCCATGTGTGTGTGCCAGTGCAGGTTAGCTTGAAATTCTAGTCCTTGCTTATCTTGCATGGGTCCTGTAAACCTGGATAAGTCACACAAAGTCTCTAAGCTATAGGGTTCTTCATCTGTAAATCAGGAGCTATGTTAGTTTCCCCAGACTGCCATAACAAAGCACCACAAACCGGGTGTCTTAAACAACAGAAGTGTCTTCTCTCACTGCTTGGAGGCTGGAAAGCTGAGCTCAAGGAGTCAGCAGGTTGTTTTCTTCTGCGGGTCTGAGGCTGGATCTGTCCTGTGGCTCTCTCCCCGATCTGTGGCGTCCAGCAATCCATGGCATTCCCTGGTTTGTAGATGCATAACCCCAATCTCCGGCTCCATTGTCACATGGCTGTCTTTCCTTGGTGTCACTATACTTGTCTCTTCCTCACTTCCTCTTGTAAGTTACCATAGTGATCTCTATTTTATAGGGATGATAAATGGATCGGCCTCACTCTACTTAGGTCGCCTTGCTACAGAAGCCTTTTGTGATAAATACAGCATCATCCTCTTGCCCACGGCCCTCTTTCACCCTGTTTTTATTCTCCATTTTTTTTTTTTTTTTTTTGAGATGGAGTCTCACTCTGTTGCCCAGGCTGGAGTGCAATGGCGCAATCTTGGCTCACTGCAACCTCCACCTCCCAGGTTCAAGTCATTCTCCTGCCTCAGCCTCCTGAGTAGCTGAGATTACAAATGCACGCCACCACACCCAGCTAATTATTGTATTTTTAGTAGAGACCAGCTTTCACCATGTTGACCAGGCTGGTCTCAAACTCCTGACCTCATGATTCGCCCACCTCAGCCTCCCAAAGTGCTGGGATTACAGGCATGAGCCACTGCACCTGGCCTTTATTCTCCTTAATAGCACTTATTACACTGTACATGTTGTATATTTGGGTTTGTTTGTGGTTCTTCCGATAGCAGAAAAGAAGCTCCATGAGACCATTGATTTTGTCTGTCTGGCTCATTGCTATATACTTAGCACCCAGGAGAGGATGAATAAATCACTGGACAGACAAATGAATGAAAGGATAGATTGGGAAACAGAGAAGCTGTGGAAGTTGCCCAGTGCACAGCAGACCTAAGATTCAAATCCAGCATTTTCGAATATCGCTGCCCATGCTCCATGGCCGGTCATATCCTTCTGCAATAAAGCCCAGCTCCCAAGGCCAATCACTACCCAAGGCCTCAGAACTGGGAGCAGAGCAGAGTTGCTTCTGGAATGGGCAAGGCCTTAGGGCTTGACTTTTCCTTCTCTTCACTCACCTGTGCCTCTCAGGCATTACTGTAGATAAAACCATCACTTTTCTAGGACCAACATTTCTAGAAGGAAAAAAAAATAGCCTTTTTAATCTGTGGCAGCTGATATTGTCTGTCTAAATGCTTTGTGGAATGTTAGAAACCATACCTACAATCTAATGTCAGGCTTGGAAAATATCTGAGATTATTTTAGTTCAAAATTCTTATTTAGTTGATACAAATGCATGGTCCTCTGTTTTGGCTAGTTGAAACAAATTTCAACATGTTATGAACACTTTCTTTTATATTTTTTTCTCAGATTCGTCGCATGTTTTTTGTCTTAAAAAATTAGGAAATTCCTCCGCATTAGAGATCAATCTACACTTCTTCTGTATTTCCCATACCAGTTATTAAAAGCACTAAATTATTTCTTAGTCATTTACTGCTCAGGAAAATATATATCAGGTAGCTTGATTTCATTTTTTTTTATTTGAGGTTCAGGAAATATGCACCTCTGTTACTTTGTTTACCGACCAATGTTTTTGCTTTTTAAAAACAGCATTATAACGTATTCTGCTTTGCCGTAGAAAGTTTCTTCTTTAATGAAGGGTAATGAGTAAGAAATCAGCAATTCTGCAGGCAAAGGTTCAACACCTCAGGGTGCGGCAAGGGACAGGCCTACAGTTATTTAGGGTTTCCTTGGAATTGGTTGAAAATTTCTCCAAGGAAGAGAAGAATCTGAGTTACTCAGGAATGTATCTGCATGCCATGGCTATTTGGGGGTCAGTCTTTCAAGAGCCGCATCCTGCGATGGACGTGGACACAGCCAGCGTTCACCATTCCTGCATTCACCGTCGGATGAGGAAAAACGTACCGAGACACTTGTTTCTCCGCGCGATGAGCGGATCTAAGTGTGCACCTCGGAGTGTGGGGCTCTTCGGAGGCCCGCGTTTTATCTTGCACACTCCCAGCGGAGGCCTAAGGATTTAGCGTTCCGGAAGCCGCCCCAGGCCCAACCGGGCCCCGGCCCAGGCCCGCCCCTCTGCGCAGCGCTGGCCCCGGCGCGCGACCGTGAGGAGGGGAGGCCTGGAGGCCCCAGGGGACCCGGGGCTGTCCGCACCAGCCTGGGAAGGCCAGTTAGGCCGCGAGGCTTTGCCAAATGTGCAGTTGGAAACGTTCAGATTCTATATTTAACACTCGGAGCTCACCAGCCCTGCCATGGACGCACGCAGGAAATTAGAGATTCCGACAGACGGGAGGGTGGGACTGTCCCTTTGCAAATCTGGCCGCTTTGGCTCCGCGCGGCTGGCACGCCCGCCGGGCCCGAGTCCAGCGCCGGCAGCACCGCCCGGGAGCCCGCGGCGCGCAGAGCCCGCAACGCGGCCTGGCTTGGGGGGCGAAGTCCCTGCGAACCCTGGCCCCGACGCTGGGGTTCCGGTCCACCTCCATTTCGGCAGGAGCGGGGCGCCAGGTTGGCGCAGGTGGCGCAAAACCGCCAGGGGCTCCAGCTAAGGAGGCCGCGGGGTGGGAGGGGCTCCTGACACCGCGCGCGCGTCGCCATGGCGACGCGTTTCCTTGGTTACCCGTGGGGCCGCGTCCTGGAGGAGCCGGAGGGCGGAGAGGGCTGGCGCGCGGTGGGCGCGGCCTGCGCAGAGGCGAGGTTCTTGGGAGCTGCGCGGGGTCTCGAAGTCCCCCTTCCCGAGGCCTCAGAAGGGGGCCGCGACCTCAGGCAGCGGGAGCCCCTCCCCCACCGGCACCCGTGCGATGGCGGGGACGTCCCACCTGCCCCACCTGCCCCACCTGCCACACCTGCCCCACCTGCCCCACCTACAGGACAGGATAGGTGGGGACTCCCCACCTATCCCACCTACCCCACCTGCCATACCTGCAGGAGGCGGGAACTTCCCACATGCCTCATGCCCCACATACTTCACCTGCACCTGCGCGGAGGCCCGGGCGCGGTGGGAGCACCCACTCAAGCCTGCCCTATGGCCCAGCTCCCATCTCCCAGAGCCGACCTGACGCCTGGTTCCAGGGAAGTCGGTCTTTAAATCGTGTTTAGTGTAAGGGTAGGTCCTGAGATCCCAGGACCACAGCCATCATAAACCTGACTCTGAAAGGTCTGCAAGGAATGGGGATTCTAAAATCCCAGAAATCGCCGGGCTCAGTGGCTCCCGCCTGGAATACCAGCACCTTGGGAGGCCAAGGGGGGAGGATCCCTTGAGCCCAGGAGTTGGAGACCAGCCTGGATGACATAGTAAGACCCCAAGTCTTAAATTTAAAAGTAAAAATCTCAGAAAGCCCTCTCCCCAGTGAGGCAGCATGCAATCTGGAACTTCGAGGTAAGAAGGTGAACTTCAGATGAACTTAGGTAAACCTTCCCCAGTTCACTGCTTCTCTTGCATCTTTTCGCGTCTCAGTCTCTGAGGTGTTCTCTGTTGCTAGCTCTCGCTGGCTCTCTCTCCTGTCTCCCCTCTCTCTCCCTCCCCTCTCTCCTCTCTCACTTCTCTCTCTCTCTCTTTTCTCTTTCCTTTCTCTCTCTCCCTCCCCTCTCTTCTCTCTCTCTCTTTCTCTCTCTCCCTCACTGCCCTGCACATTACTTCCAGTACTGTCCTCAGGCAGCCTCAGTTTCCCCTAACATAAGTATTGACAGAAGCAGGGAACCAGTACTTGAAGGTTTGGGGACCATTTTACTATTTTCAAGCTTTGCCAACTTATTTTGTGTAATTAAAAAAACAAAAACACAAAACAAAACTGCATGGCCCAGAAACACAAAAACACAGACCACTGGACTCTTCTCTTGGCCAAAGAGCCGTCACTTTCTTTCAGATGCAGAATGCTATTGCCTCAGTTTCCCAGGCGGTCTCAATCTAGAGGGTGTGCTTCTATAGCACATTGTTTCTATACCACATTGCTGTCGGCAGAATCCAAATACTTGTAGATTTCAGTTCACCCCTCCACCTTCTTCCTTTCTCTGTGTAGCAGGGAGCCTTCCTTAAACACAGCAGCCTCTGGGTCCCCACCACCTCCGCAGGAGGAAGAGTCTTTCTGCCTTTGGGATCATGATTAGATGTGGCTCTGGAAGCCACTGTCTTACTGGAGGCTGTTTCCTGTGGGAAATTCCTTCATGGTGTTGGACAGGTTACCACCGGCTTTCGTCACCCACGGAACAACCTGTGGGCCAGGGGCTGTCAAGATTCAAGTGACCTGAGCCTTTGGCTCTCTCTGAGGCCAGATCCCCAGGGGCCACAGAATCTCCAGGCCAGGGTCTCGTGGGGAGAGAGGAGCCCTTTGCCCCTGCTGCTATCCTGGGAAGGCCATCAGCTGGGCTGGTCTCACCTTCACCTGCAGTGGTTCTCCCCCGCCTGGGATACAGCTAAAAATTCAAACTCTATGACTCACGTCAGAGGTGGCAAGGCAAGTGACAGATAAGAAATACACACTTTGGGACACTAACAAAACAAGGTGAAATTTGTACACCTTTTCTTTGTCTAGCCATTGAAGATGTTAATAGAAACTTGAATGTGCCTTCTGGGCCAAACCCTCTGGTTCAGTAAAGTCAAAATAATGAAAATTAGCCTGCACCTATATATAACTCTGACGCCACCTACACATCCCTTTCACAGAGGTGCAATGAGAATTAATCAGTTCATGTTTATAAAAAGATCTGGAGAGAAAAATTGTTACTCATAAATGCTAGATATTATTCAGGATTTGGATTATAAGATAATAAAATGTAAAACAAAAAGTAACATGTATTTGTGGCACGTATGAATGACAAGCTTCTAGGTTGTATGTCTGCTAGCACAGCCAGAGCAACCACTTTATTTGGGACTTACTTTGGGGTCATTTGAAATGACCTGATACGATTGATTTAGAAAGCCATTCAAGACCCCTTGCAATCCAGACACACTGAATTGCTCAGGCTTAGATGGCTTCCACGAGTTTGCTATGTAAGTGTCTTTGAGATGGTCTTATAGGCTATTCAGGCTACTGATACCTACTAATACAATAGAGCGGTGTTTGACTTTCATATGCCTTACGTTTCACATCAGGAAGCTCAGCTTTCTTTACACTGATAGTATTTTTCATATGCTAAGACTGCCAGTCAATGAACATGCACTTAGGTAAACTAACCACTACTCACTTTCATTAATTTCAGAGAAAGAAATGGACCATTCACAAATTTTAAAATCGCTCTTCTCTTTGCAGAACCCAAGTTTTAATATTCTACTAAGTTCTGAAGGCCTACTTCTATCAACCAAGGGGTAATAACCTTGATATTTCTATAGAGTTTATTAAAGAGACATTACTGTAGACTTTATTACATTCAAACAGATCACCCCAAATTGAAGTGAGTTTACAACTTGCAAAATTCTTTAATATAGTATAAAAGTTATTTAGTACCCTAGAGTCATTCGCCTCTGTCCCATGGGGTAGGAAGGCGAGTGTTATTATTCATATTGTGTTGATAAAATAACAGAATATCCAGGATGCTAAGTCACTTGTCAAAGTCACCAGGTCTATCCACTACACTCTACAGCCTACATGTCTTAAAATTAGTGGCTCATTGGGAACGAATGCCTTTGACAAGTTGCAAAGCAAACACACACACACAAAAAAAGGAAGAACAGTGAATTCATCTGTAAACCTGTATATGTGCACAAGAAACGATTTCTAGTTCTAACTCAAAAGCTCATTTTGGTTTGTTTTTAGCCACACTCATGTACACAAAATAAGCAACCCAACCTTGAAACAACACACATCTGTGGAGCTAAGATACAGAGGAATCCTTATATGAAGACAGAACAGAAAAAACACTACCATTGAATCACAAGTGTGCTCCCACGCCCTTCCCCCGGGAAACAAAGACAAGAGATCGTGGGCTGGCTGGCATGGGTTCAGGATCAGAGTATACTCCCAGGGTGTGTCACAAGTAATGCAACCTAGCCTATAGAAAACTGATCCTTAGTCTTCCAAATAGACCAGTTAAAAAACACATGAATTCCCTAAGAGCTCACAGGCCTAATTAAGATTTTTTGAACCTGATCAAAACGTTAATTACTTTGCACAAACTGAACAAACATATAGATGTCGCATCTTGTGAATGTTTCTTTCAATTGCTGTCCTGGGAAGATAGATAGAAATTAAAATAGTACATCATTAAGTAGACTACACATCTCTCTTCTGCTTTGTTCTCATGGATATTAAATCTTTACTGACTGTTTTGTTTTTCTTTATAGTCAACCGGAGAGGATATTATAATACCAATTACTAATATTTATTGAATATCTACTCTTGTCAGGCACTTTACCTCTGCCCTGTCAATAAAACTACAAGATAGATTTGAGTATTTGCAGTTTACGTGCATTTATACTCAGAGAGGCCAAGAATTTGATCTAAGCTACACAGTTAAAAAATAATGGACCTGGCTAGGTGCGGTGGCTCATACCTATACCAGCCCTTTGGGAAGCCCAGATGGGCGGGTTACAACGTCAGGAGTTCAAGACCAGCCTGACCAACATGGTGAAACCCTGTCTCTACTTAAAATACAAAAATTACCAGGGTGTGATGGAGTGAGCATGCCTGTAATCCTAGCTACTCAGGAGGCTGAGGCAGGAGAATCACTTGAACCCAGCAGGTGGAGGTTGCAGTGAGCTGAGATCATGCCACTGCACTCCAGCCTGAGTGACAGAGTGAGATTCTGTCAAGGAAAAAAAAAAAAGGTGGACCATGAGTCAAATCCAAATTGGTCTGACTCTAAAGGCCATGCATCCTCTTCTCCCCATACCACCCTACCTTGTCAATGAAGGAGGCAAACAAAGCAATCACACTTAATCCCACTACATTAAAACCTGCCCTGACAGACTTTGGAAACCTGGTTGGCTTAACTGTAAAAATGCAGAGAATTCCATCTGTTTCCACCCAATTTAATAGTGCTGTTCTAGTCTTCATCTACATTCCTTACCTGTAGGTGTTTGCACCTAAGAGTCAGATTGCTAGTGGATTGCATACCATGATGAGTCCTGGAAATACACAGAATGGTGTTCTCTGAAATTGTCCTTGATACCTTCGTCATGAGTTTAATGACTATGAATCCAGGAGAGGTCTCCTACGCCAGCCAAAGCTGGGCGCGTGCTTAGCTTCTGCCACACCACGCTCACAGCCTCAAGGAGCATGTGAACTCATGTTCTGTGTACATGTCTATCTGCTCTGCTTTTCTTCTCATAAACAAAATTCTCTTCCCATCTTTTTAAGGTTTTTCAAAAGGTACCACCTTATTCTTCTCTCCTGCATTCAGGAACAATTGCAAACTTTAACATAACCAGGAATTCCAGAATTCATTCTAGAGCAGCGCACACAGTGCCCTGAGCAGTCTCCTGTCCAGAATCAGCTGTCTAGGGAACATGGTTTCTTGCCCTGGGAGCTCCTGGAGAAGCCATAACTAGCACACAATCTCACTAGGTAATTAATTCATTCAGCATATGACGCCTGCACTGCATCCTTGTTGGATTAATAAATGAACAAAACTCCTCTGAGCTACTGAAATAGATACCCTGAGAGCTCCATATCAGTTTCGTGCACTGCATCCATCAGCCCCAATGGCATTCATGTCGAGCTTATTTACTTTTGTTTTATACACAATTCTAACACACTTTTTCTCATCCCCATTATCTGAGAAACAACACATTGAAAGGTGGGAGGAGTCATTTTCATTAACAAACATGCAGCCCTCAGTGAGAAGGGACCCTGAAAACAGAAGAAGCAGAAAATGTAAAAGGAAGCAACCAGTACTCCAAAACCACCTGGGAAAACAACGTGAATCCCTCAGTGGTCCCTGAAGGAGCGAAGCACATGTGACCTAAGAGTTAACATCCCTCAAAAGGAGCCAGAGTTGTGCAAAGGATTAAAACTGGTTCCCTAATCTTTGTTTCAAGAGGAGGAAAGTGGGTGATATTTTTTGGGAACATGCTAAAAGTTTCAAAGAATGGGAGAATGATGTCTGTGCTATTCAAAAGTCACCTACAGGGAATCCTTCCTTACTACACTGTTTTTCTCACCAAAAGAAATGACTCTGAAATCTGTGCTGCTCTGACAGAGCCTGGGAAGGCAAAAACAGCCTTCAACACTCCCTCCACGCCGGGCTGCCATCCTTGGTGGGCACTCATTAGGAGCATGAATGCGATCATCACCAGGGACTTCAAACATATCTGCTCACAGTAGTTTGGTTTTCATTTTGTGCCTCAGGCACTTTCTCTAACCCTCAATGTAAATTATTTATGTGTTAAAAAGGATCACTTCCTTCTCACAGGAAAATAATAAAAGGAAGCATAAAATTTTTATTTATGTTAAGTAAAGCCTGAATCATTCATTCAGTTACTCTTTAACACCAATGCTGAAAATAGTAAGAGTCACAGCTATAATTTATCCATCATTATGTGCTAGCATTTGCACAATCATCTTTGTTAAAAATTGCAATCATAGATGTGCACTATTATCATCCCCATTTTACAGATGGGGAAACCGAGGCCCAGAGGTCCGTGTGTCCAGAGCCTTCAAGTTATCCAAGAGCCTTCGTAGACCTTGCCTTATGCATATGGCACTGCTCAGAGAGCTCAAGGCCTGACTGTGTTATCATCTATGGGAGCTGCTCTGTTGACCACTTCTGGGTATGAGGGAATTTCCTTTAATTTTTTTTTTTTTTTTTTTTTTAGATGGAGTCTCACTGTGTCGCCCAGCCTGGAGTGCACTGGTGCCATCTCAGCTCACTGCAACCTCCACCTCCCTGGTTCAAGCAATTCCCCTGCCTCAGCCTCCCATGTGCTGGGACTACAGGTACACGCTACCACGCATGGCTAATTTTATTGGTATTTTTAGTAGAGATGGAGTTTCACCATGTTGGCCAGACTGTTCTCGAACTCCTGACCTCAGGCAATCTGCCTGCCTCTGCCTCCCAAAGTGCTAGGATTACAGGCATGAGCCACTGCACCCGGCCTCCTCTAAAATTTTTAACTACCTCTCAGTTTGAATTGGATTAATAGTATCTTTTTAATTCCAGCACTGTGGCAGACACTATTATAGACAGCAGGGACATAGGCATGACTACAAAATGTCTATGTCCCTTTGGAAACGAGACATTGGCAGTATAGTTGAGGAAGGAGCGGAAAAGACAGGCAAGAAGATGTTGGTGATGTGGTGAGGCAGACACCTCTGTCCAGGTACCAGGTACACACAGGAAGGGCCATTTCACAGAGCCTGGGGGGCAGGTGGGCTTCCTGGGTGAGATGACACGTGAGTTCATCTTTGAGGCTAAGTAGCTGTTGCCCCAGTGGAGAGGGGCGGAACGGCAATGCCAGGTAGGAAATACAGGATAGGGTGCTGCACAGAGGATGAGCTCAAAGGCTGATATCCTCAGGAGGAAGGGGGAGAGGGGAAGGAAGAGTGGCAATCCTGCTGGCAGGTGAGGGTGGGATCATGGAAGGTCTTACGCATTGTGAGGAGGGCTAGGACTTGACCCTGTGGCCCAAGGATTCTTCACCTAGGCACTCTGGACACTTTGGGCCAGATCATTCTTTGTTGTGGGGGCTGTCCTTTTGTTTAAAATAACAGAAGTTTATTTGTTAAACTTTGGTATCAGCCCCTGGTGTGGCATTGCCACGAGAGCAGGGACGATGATTTTAGTTTTAGAATTCTATCCCTGGTGCCTAACTCGGTGCCTGTTGCAGGTGGTCATTTCGTATCTATTTCATAATGATTTGTTTGATATCTTTGCTGAATAAATGATGAATGTGAGCAATGGCAAGCAGAATGTGAGAGTGGAAAACTGTAGACGTTGATTGACGGTCTTTTATGACGGAAATTTGGCCTTTGAGACGGGAGGAGAAGAAGATTTGACTAAAAGCTGGCTGGGGTTAGGGTTGGGGGGCCTCTAGCGCTGTCTGTGGGATCTGGACTTTCAATCACATGTGGCAAATGTGTAGCCATCCATGAACTCCAACCAAGACAGGGGTTGGCTTCTTAGCACTGGAATGCTCATTCTCACTCATAGAAAGCTGTTGTTTCTTTTTATTGCCTGTCTCATGTTTTGTGATTATTTTTCTATTTCTTTGCTGCTTGTTAAACTTTGGTTTAAACCCCTGATGTGGCATTCCCAGGAGAGCAGGGACGATGGCTTTTATTTTTAAAATAAAATTAAAATTCTCCTAAATAACCTGGAAAATCACATGACACCTCAATAACTGGTACCATCATTCACTTCAGGTGAATCCTCCTAAACAAAAAACAGCATTTCATATGAAATCGTTTTTGAAAATGAGATGTACTTAGAAGTTGGAAAATAAAAGAAAATGTGAAAATAAAGGGTTTTTTCTTCTGTGAAAGAAAAATTCAGTTAGAATTAAAACTTAAATGATTCCTATTTGTCTTTCTGTGCCTGGCTTATTTTACTTAACATCGTGCTCTTGAAAAATGCAAACAGAGTTGATGTTAAATGTTCTCACTGCAAAAAGAATAGCCATGTGAGGTAAAGCATTTGCTAGTTAGCTAGATTTAACTATTCCACAATGTGTATATACTTCAAAACTTCATTTCGTACATAATGAATACATACAATTTTTCTCTGTTGATTAAAACTATAAAAAATAACCCAGTATAAAAATTTTTATTTAAAATGATTTTTTCAGGGTAAAAATGTTCAGACCCATGTTTATGATAGGATGCTATAACATCCCTCTTCTTCATGTTCATTTTTGCTTTATTATCAAAACAATGGTCATTTTTGCAAATAAATATCTTAGGCCTTCTGTAATTTTCCCAATGATATGTCTTAATTACTTATATGAATTTTGTATATTTTTATAAGATCCTATCACATCATCATTGCTTTGGAGTTTCTCTGGGGTTAAATTTACAATTAACTGTTAGCTGTGAGATCCTCTTTGCAAATGTCTTTGCGTAAGATTTAAGCCATTCTCCAATATAACTTTTATGGATTTTTGGAAGTTACTTGTATTTTACAAGTTTTGCAATTTTTCTTTACAATTCAGTCCTATTTTCTTTATATTATCTTGTCTGAGTTTCTGTCAATCATTGAGTGAGTCACCATTGACTCAATGGAAATGAATAAAGCATTGAGTTAAACAGTGACAACTAAATTGTAAGTGGTCAGTTTCCTAATAACTATCTTCCCGCTTCGATGGCTTTTGCTTCTTTATGCAGCCTTGCATCTCTGAGGACTAGAATCGTGAATCTGGACAATGATTGCTCTCCATGCTCTGTGCCTCTGGTCCTGCAAGACCTCCTTCCTCAATCTTACTTTATGCCTCTCTCTCTGTCTTTATCTTCACTCTGTTTTTCCACCAGGAATGTCCTCACCTATCACCCAAATGTTATTTACCTCATTGGGTTTTCTTAATCCGTATAATCAGATGATACTTGCTTTCTTACTCTTTTGCTTTATTTTTTTTATTAATTTTTATTCTCCTTTTAACCTCTGTAACACAGAATCAAACACAAGTGCTTTCCTGTGGTCAAAAGAAGGTGTATTTGTTCCATGGAGCTGATATTTTTTAATCCTTGTCTGATCCTTGGTATTCAAATAAAAGAATAAATCTACTTGGAGAGCCTCAAAAAGTGCTGCTACTTTCCTTTGGATCTTGCCCACTTATAAACTAAGATAGTTTGTCTACCCGCAAATTGACAGAGACACGCAGAACACTCACACAGACTCCTTGTACCTGTGTGCTTTCGCTTGACGAATCCACACTGTTCTCCATGGATCAGCTCATTTGACAAGTGTCTCCCACCATCATCTGAATGCGTGCTCTAAAATGCACACCTCTGCCACCACAGCTCAATGCCTACCACTCTACCGCCATTTGCTGAAATAGTTTCTGGTTACCTGCTACATGCTGGTCTCGCCAACTGGACTTCAAGTTCCTTGAAGGAAAGTGCAGTCATACCCTTTTCTTTAAATGCCAAATATCTGGTAGAGTATGGCATATAGCATGTACTTAAAAGGATCAGGTAAGTAATGAGTATGTTTGGGTTTTTTTTATTATAATGATGTGATGTATAAAGTTGCAAACTCCTAGAAGGCAGACGCCACTCTCAATTATAGTTCAGTGATCAATATCTCTCAGTTAGGAAAGACTTATGCAAAGTGCCATGCAATCTTCCCCTTCATCTATATCCTGTCCTACCTGACTGTATACCTTGGGCAGATCACTTAATCACAGAGTGTTTGCATCACCCATAAAGTGAGAAAGTTGGACTAGTTTGTCCACAGAGACTCCTGCAGCTTAGCCATTCTGTGGGTCACTGAACATTATATAACTTACCAAACAAGGCATCCCTTTTTAACCATTTTGCAAGTTGTTACCTATCCATAAAGTGATATGGTTTTTTTAAATCCTGTGTTTTACATTCCCCAGGAATAATCTGTGAATATGTCAGCTTCCTACTAGTCTAGCACTTACTTCGGTAATCATTTTACCTAACCAGTGAAGAAGATTCACTATCTAGTGGTGAAAAAAGTTTGAGATGTTTAGGGGCCAATGGTTTGTCAAGTAGAACTTTTAGCTTATTTTTGTCAGATGAATCTGAAATGTTCAAGTGCCAGTAAAATGCAGAAAACACTGGAGTTCTCATTGTGGAGAGAGAAAAACTAAAACATGACAGATTCAAAACAAAGGTAACGCAGAATAGAACACTCATCATGAGGCCATCGGGAAAGGCTATTTCTTCTTGTTGAGAGATCCAAAGAGAACACTTCTTTTTATTTGTGTATACTTGCAACATGACACTATCAACGATGAAACAGCTTTCATTGTTTAGCTTGTAAAGATGTGACTTTGGAATATGTTATGGAAACTTTGGCTTTGAAGCATCAGTACCCTAATTAATAGAAAGTCAGTTTGGTGCTAGCGTTTGGGGAGAGTAGCAGTGTCTGGAATTTCAAGTCAGTGTATTAATCCACCTCATTATTTAAAACAAAACAAATAATTTTCAGGAAAGTAAAGAGGCCCACAAGAGAGAGAAAGGGCATGATAAGAGGAGCAATGTCAAGGGCAGGAAGTTTTGGCTGCCAGAGACTTTAGAGCAGGTAAGAAGTTATGCTGGGTGAGATACAGTCAGCCTATCATGTAGGGACCAAGGAAAATGTTGAAAAGGTCAGAGATTTGGCTGATTCGAATACATGATTAACTGTGAAAATGATGGTTGAAGAGTTCATTGTAGACCAAGAGACAGATGCTCACATTCTGAAAGAAAACTTGAGCATGAGGAAAAGTTTCTGTGAAGATCGTGCCAGGTACTTTGAGTGATGAACAGAAACAGAAAAGTCTTGACATTTGTTCTGGTCTTTCAGAGGAAGCCAGATAAAATAGTGCTTTGTGAAGAAACAAGTAACCAGGAATGAACCGCCGAGCAAGAGAACTTCAAGAGATGAGACTCTAATGGAAACATCAATATTCTCAGTACCCCCTCCACATATCTTTATTAAATCACTTTTTATTTAATCAATATTTATTTACTGAGCACATACTAGGTGTACAGAATTATGTTTAGTGTTGTGGGAATTTTAAACGGGAAAAGGATATTGTTTCTTCCCTCTAGCTGTTTATAATATGATGAAAGAAGTAAGACATTATAAGAGTCATCACTTTCCATCACAAGACCAGGCAATAAATGGAAAGTCCTGAAGACTAATACAACCTAGCACTTTTATGAGATGCATACAGCTCAATTGAGCACATACTTTCCATGAAATCCTTTTTGAGCTGTGTTGCTGATAAGTGGATCACACAGGTGTCAAACAAAAACTCAAACCTCTATTTAAAGGGCTAAGATGTCCCATTACTGAGAAGAGTCAAGAAAATGAAAAAGGTGCTGAAGGAATTCCCAAAACAGAGTCCATCTACAGCTTCTCCAGTTGATGCTTCTAAATGGAAGGCTGTCCACTGTGATTTTTGCAGATGTGGCGTCTTCATTATGAAGATCAGTCTCATCACTGAAGATCATGTATTGTATGCATTTATCCATTCAGAGCACTTGTGTGGAGTTTCTACAGTATGTCTGGCATTCTAGCAGAGCTAGTTTATGCATCCATTTTGCCAAAAGTTTATAGACTGCTTAATTTTCATCAGCAATCAACAAATTATTGGGTTCCACATCGACACTTATATTTGAACTTAAAGGCTTATTTATTTTACCATCCGATTAAGGAAACATTGTAATGAGCTTTTAAAGGAAAAACAAACAGCTTTGGAGACACGAGAGTAGAAAGAATCCCAATTTATCATTTTGGCCAAGTTCAACAAACATTACACCATGAACCAATAGCTCCTAATGAGGACAGTTGCAATACACTAAATAAATACACCATTATACTTAATTAACTTAGATAGAAATCTTGCAATTTCCTGATTGTTTGTGGACTTTAGCCCATTTATGGATGGGAATGGTTATGTATGTGTGCATTTGTGACAAACACAAAGGGATATCTTAGATATTAATGGCAAAATGAATAAACTTTATTGTGTGCAACAAAGTGGGAACAAATACCATGTTGACACTGCCTTACATTCATTCTTATCCAGACTGGAGCACCATTAAGAATGAGACTCTTGTATAGATGCAGCCTGTATGCATTTAGGCATTTTTCAAAATGTAGAATGCACCTAGTGTCTAGTGATATGAATTAAAAATTACTAGACATAACCAAGAGAAAAGCCATAATGAGGAAATAGAACAGCAACCATATAATTTACTCTGTTAGATACTTTCAAATAAACTGACGTTGAAGCTATCATAGTGGTGATGAGAATCAACTTGCAAAGTATTTGATTTATAATTTGCAAAGAACACCATCATTATCCTCTGTTCAAATGACTATTTGAGGGTCAGTGCCTTTAGAAGAAGGAAAATAATTTAAATTTAAAAATCTCAGCAAACCAAGAATTGCGTGGTATTCAGAATAAATAATTTCTATTCTATTGGACTTGAACACGAACAGTGATATTAAATCCCTTAGTTTTATTTGTCTTCAAAAATTTAGCCATGGCCATTTGAATACAGTAAAAATAATTGTCTTGGAATGTATTACAATACAGCTTAAACATCGAAAGAAATCTATAAAATTCTAAACTTTGAAGTTATACCTAAAGGTGATTTTTGAGAATTGTTTTGTTTCCCAGGTTGCTTAGATATTTGAACATAGGGTTTTTCTTTTTTAATTTTTAAAGGTAAAATTAAGAAAATTTGACTTACATAGAAATGAAAGCTATCTCCCACAACAAATTCTCTTAGGATGCTAAAATGCTGAAATTTAGCAAATGCTTCACAGAAGCTATTCATAAATTATTTATTTTGGTTAAGGTAGTGATGAGGAATTTTTTTCTTTCCTTTTGCTGGGTACCACTATTTTATGGTTGCAGTGAATTATCTGAACAAAATTGTCAACAAAAATATTCATATTTATATTATGAAAGATGGTGAGGTATTTTTAAAATTAGTAATGACCTCGGTGAATCCAAATGGAACAGAAACTTTTTTAGATGAAGTGTTCAATATACACACTGATTGTGTTTCTTCATTCATTTATTTGTTGGTGGTATTCGTGTGGGGTGGGTGGGAAATGTCATGATTACAGTTTAAATATTTTAAAATATTCATTTCAGGTAGTTGAGAAGGATGACAAATAAAACAGTTTTATGTTATATGTATACATATGCATGTGCAGACACACACACACACTCATGAAAAAACAAATAGAAAACGTTTGTGTCAAAATGATAGCTTCAAGTTAGGCTCACTTGCCACATCTTGAATGTTATGCCATCCAAATATGAATAATATATAGATTTAGATGAAAACTAGTATGTCCTCAGACCAATAAAAAGGATTTTTTGGCCTAAGAGAAAATAAAAACTAGTGCTATGCATTTATTAAACTAGTGTTCCTAAAGTTTTCTGAATAGACATATTCTACCACCGTGACCTTTCACATGCGTTAGAAGGTAGCTGGCTCTTAGACTATGCAGTTGCTGTTGTATTGGGAGGCTGACACATTCTTATTGCACCACCTGTTATAAGTTCCATAAGGTTAATTCTATGCTTCTGTTTACAGAAAACACATCTTTATAACATAGAGAGGGAAAGCGCCTCCTTTCAGACAACTACAAGATTGTTCAGAAAAGACAAAAAACCCTAGCAACTATATTAAGCTATGAAAGTCTTCTCTTAACAGATTCTGGACAATCAAGTTGATATTTTATTCTGCAGAATATGTTCACTTTGATTCATTACTGCTCTTAACTCTATCTAAATAAGCTCTCTATTATAATAGGTAATAAATATACCTGTAGACACTGTATGTTCAAGTTAGAAGGATGTGAGGTAGGGATTTCACACTTAATATGTAGTATTTAATCTTGTTTGCCCAATAAGTACATATGCTGATAGCATGTACACATTTTTACCCACATTTACCTATTGTGAATACAGCTGTCTTCCATTTAGGAAGAGTGCTTTTCACACAATGTGATAAGTATCTGCTATATCTGCAGTTCTGCCAAATACATTTTCCCAGTGCTTGGAGGCTGTAGGCTGTGTGTCAGCTCTGTGAGAAGTCAGTTCCTTTTTCCATTGGCATAAAAACACAATGAAGCTTAGAATAAGTAATGTTGCACTGCATAGCCATAATTAATGTGCAGATCTAAGATTAAACAGTATAAATAAAAAGCCAGAATCATGATCAGTATTCAGAAGCAGGATCAGCAAATTTCAAAGATGAGATAAGCCAATGCAGGTAATTTAACAACTGTTTAAAATACATCAGAATTATCTAGTTCCATCTAAGTGCAATTTGCTGGACATTTGATATTTGAGTCTCTTGGAGGAAATCTAAATAAATCACTATAAAATCAGATCAACAGGAATCAACAATGATACAATCATAGCAAGCCCAAGTGTATGCATGTTTTTAAAATACCTTTACGTTCATTAAGCAGACCAGGTTTTATTTTCATATGTATGTTGATTTGGGAAAAGCTATAAAAAGAATTGTCTTTCTCATTTTTCTAAATTATATTAACATTAAAATACACACATAAGGCTGGGTGGGTGCGGTGGCTCATACCTATAATCCTAATGCTTTAGGAGGCCGAGATGCGAAGATGGCTTGAGCCCAGGAGTTTGAAATGAGCCTGGGCGACATGGCAAAACCCCATCTCTACAAAAAGTACAAAATTTAGCTGGATGTGGTGGAATGTGTTGCAGTCCCCATTACTTGGCAGGCGGAGGCTGCAGTGAACCATGACTGCCTACTGCACTCAGCCTGGGGGACAGAGCATGACCCTCTCTCAAGATAAATAAATAAATACGTAAATAAAATAAAGTACACACATATTAAAAAGATACAAATTATGTGTATTTGTGAAAAAAATCCTTTTATAATTAAGACACATGATTATAAAAGATCAAGAAAATCTTTTAAAAGTAAGTGAATTCTTTCCATGATAAATTTCACACAATCCCATCTTTCCTTCAGGAAAACATTCTGTAGTTCTGGAGAATCATTTTACCTTAGTTTTGACCGTTTTACAAAAAAAAAGCTCAGCGTGGGGGTGCTGAGCCAGAAGCTCTGAGCTCTCTCCTATCTGTGCATGCTATATCCTAAGCTGTATCTTAGAACAGTGACTACAGGGCTGCTTGTCTGATGTGCTGTACGATTCCGAGAATGGGAAGAGTCCTGAGAGTTGCTGAATGTCCACGTGGATAAAGGCGTACACTGGAAGAGATTACATAAATACATTGAGGGCCTTATGTCTTCATTTCAGTCTTCTGAAAGTGAGGAAATTGCTCTTAAAGCCACATTTAATGTCTTTCTCGTACAACATTTATTAACACAGAGTTTAATTTATACACTCATGCATTAAGTAAAATGCATCGAATACATTTAGAAATTTTAAAATCACCACTGAAGAGCAAAGAGAGCTGATTTTTTTTTTTTTTTTTTTTTTTTTGAGACAGAGTCCTGCTCTGTCACCTAGGCTGGAGTACAGTGGCATGATCTCGGCTTACTGCAACATCTGCCCCCCAAATTCAAGCGATTCTCTTGCCTCAGCCTCCTGAGTAGCTGGAACTCCAGATGCCCACCATCACACTCAGCTAATTATTTGTATTTTCAGTAGTGACAGTTTCACCGTATTAGCCAGGATCTCCTGACCTCATGATCCACCCGCCTTGGCCTCCCAAAGTACTGGGATTACAGGCATGAGCCACCGCGCCCAACCCAGAGCTGATATTTTTGAGGGCCTATGGAAAGTCACAGTAAGAGCTTTTTTGCTGACATGATTTCAGACACTGCTTACAACACCATCAAGCAGTTGCTCATTTTACAGAGAAGGAAACAGAGGCTTACAGAAGTTAGGTGACTTTGGCCATCACATGACCTATTCTTTTCTATGTCCCACACTGCCATCATTCAGGAAACACTAGGAGGCCAAGTAAAAGCAGAAAGCCAAGATTGTGTTCATCAGGATGAATATTCTCACAGAAAGTGCCATATAACGAGATGATCATCACAGATGAACTTCAGGAACTGTGTTGATATGCAAATTTCCAGCAACATAGCAATGGCTAACTAGTAAAAACTAGATAGGCACGTTTTTACTGGTAAGGGGAGTATTTTTAGTGTTTTATGAACAAGGTGCATTTTATTGCTTACTTTTTACTTCACAATAAGACAAAAATCAATGAATGCTTCTTGGGTTTTATAAACTCTCATAAATGCAAGAGTATATGTGTACACAGATATTTATACGTTCAATTTACATGTATTGTGTTGTGAAATCTCTTCATAATGGTAAAGCCTAAGTTATTTTCTCATTGTATCAATCTTGGAGGGCTTCTGATTTCACAGGTATCAGTCCATATATTTTCAGGTTTTGAAAACCTCATGTGGGGATGGTAAACTTTCCTGGTGGGGCTGCAGATTGAGAACGAGGGCCCAGAAAGGTTGAGTGATTTGCTGAAGGCCACAGGGCATCCCAGGTATTCACACGAGGCTGCACCCATGCCCTTTCCACAGGTGATCTTACTTTTTGAATAAAGGAAAGGAAACAGCTGAATTCAAACACACACACACACACACACACACACACACACACACAAGTAACTGGACATAAATCCTGGGACCTCAGTTGTTTTCCATATGGGTATTGATTACAATTTGAAAGAAAAACTTCCTTATATCATATGCTTATGTAGCTTATGGTGCTTATCTCACTAGCACCAGGAAAATGAAAACACAGACCCATAAACCTGCTTTTCTTCTGCTACGTCTTCAGTGAACTCCAAAATACCATAAATAATTGAGATAACTATGGGTGCCTGGGTTTTTTGTTGTTGTTTTTAAGTCTTCATTTTCTTCAACTGTGTGTGTGTGTGTGTGTGTGTGTGTGTGTGTTTAATCAGATATGAAGAGTACCAGCATCCACATACATACACCCCAGTGACCGGCTGTGGAGAGGAGAGGGCTCTGGACGCTGTGCCCACATGCCAGCCTCTACTGGAACACAGCCAGGTCTCTGCAGGGAGGCTGGCTCCTCCAGCCTGGTGGGGAAGGTGTTAGGATGAGAAGCGGTGGCCACCCTCAGTCAACTTCAGGCTTAATGAAAAAGTCGAATTCATGTATTTCAGTAGAGATGTGCACAAAGGTTGATTTAAATAAACTTTTCATTTTATACCAGTTTTAGATCTACAGAAAGACTGTGAAGCTAGTACAGGGAGCTCTCACGTGCACCACACCCAGCCTCCTCCATTGGAAGCATCTCACGTTAGCACTGGACACGCGTCACGGTTCACAAGTCAACTGTGATCTGTCATTACCACAAACTCGGGAGTTTGTTCAGATGTCTCCAGTGTTTCTCTGGTGTCTGCTTTCTATTCCAGGACTCCATTCAGGACACCACGTGACATGTCACTGTCAAAGCTCCTTAGACCCCTCCTGGCTACAACAGTTCTCAAATTTCCGTTGTTTTGGGTGAGTTTGATGTACTTCAGGAATATTAGTCAGGTCTTTCAGAGAATGTCCCTCAGTTTTGGTTTGTATGATTTTTCTCTCATGGTCAGACAAAGGTTATGGATGTTTGAGAAGGCCACAGAGATGCCATTTTTATCACACCCCAGGAGGGGTACCTGTGGTCCACATGACTTACCACAGATGATGTTGACCTTGTCCCCTGACTAAAATGACATCTATAGGGCTTCTCTACTGGAGAATTCCCCCTTTCAATACTGTATTGTGGAAGGAAGTCACCATGCATGGCCCATAACCATGGAGAGTAATACTCCACATTCCTGAGGGAGGAGTTCAGATTGATATTTTTATTTACAATATTTAATACACAACTTGTTGAAATCAAAAAGCAAAATAAAATATTAAAGTCAGGGTGTATTTACTTGTTGATGTGCATAATGCAACATTCACAATGCCCGTTCATGATGTTTTATTGTTTGAACACAGACGCCGCGTGCACATCTTACCTCCAGAGCCCAAACGTGGTACCAATCCATGAAGATATTGGTGCAGGGACTTGAGGAACCACAGATGCTCAGGGTCAGATGGCCTGTGGAGGTCTTCAGTATGCCTCTCTCTGGTCCAGACTGAGCACCTCATGGGCTTCCTATGAGAAATTCCTATGTGTGGGTGCAGCAGATACCACAGTTTCTGTACACGCATTCTACCTTCTTCCAATTAACAGAGCTGCGAGCTCATTTTATATGGTAATGGGTGCACAAAAAGCATTCATAGTTTCCAGATTTTTCTCTTTTGTAGACAGCAGCTGCTGCTATGTGACATAGTCCAGCAAGAGGTGATAGATCGGCCAAACCCCGCAGTTTTCTGAAAAGCTTTGGCTTTCTTGATGAAGATTCCCTCCTCCTTTTTCTCTATTCTCCCTGGAATGGAGAAATGAGACCAGGAGGGGAAGCAGCCACTGCATGACCTTGTCACAGTGATAGGGACGACAAACACCAACTTGCCCCAGGTCCTGAATGGGAAGTCACAGGAGCACCTCCTCCAGGGTGGTGCCACTGCCCTGCTCCAGGTGTGTCTATCCCAGACTTCCTGATATGTGAGATGGAAGATATTACCCATGAGTCACTGTGGGCAGGACTTTCGTAATATGCAACCAGATGAAACCCTGGCCTTTCCTCCATGTCAATTTCCAACAACACAAGGACAGGCCGCCTTTCAAAGGAGCAAATCTTGTGGCGTGTGTTGCTATTGCTACTAATTTCTCTTCTGTAATATCTTCCCCATAAATTTCCAAAAACATCCCAAGAATTATTTTTGCTTTCTCCAGGATGTTGCCAAATCCTGTTATTTTACCTTCAATGAATCATGTCTTCTCATATTCAAACACAGTTTCTCACTTTATCATAACAGTCTCCCTTTCAGATTCCTTTCTTTTATGGAACACAGAGAGTAGCAATCAACTCAGACGAGAGCAGCAAGGCCGACTCTGGGTGTCAGCTATCAGAGCCTTACGTCTGTTCTTCTATTTCACTTAAAATGGCTCCCAATTTATCCACACGCGATTAAGTTCATAACCCTGAGCTTCAATGCATTGATTGAAACCAACCTATCTGAAAACCTGATGGCTATCTATTTTTCCTTCGCTTCTATCCCATAATTGCTACCCAAGTAAATGCACCTTGAAAATATGATGAGACAACCATGGTGTGATGAAATCTGCTACTAAATATCCTGCATAACTCCAGAATGAGATGAATATCTAGGCGACACACAGCAGAAGCCGAACTGCTATGCATGCTTGGATGGCAATGTCCTTTCTCAATACCATAGTTAAGCCTGAGCAGAATATTCCTAGTGTCTCCATATTCTTAGCCGTGGGCCAGGGGTTACTTGAGAGAAAAAAGTGTTATGATCTCCTCTGCCTTGTTGGAGTGCATGCATCAGTAAGCCTCTTTACAAACTCCTTATGGATGAATACACAGATTGAAGGTCTCCATTAGAAAATCTTAGCACAGATTCATGAAAGCATTGGGATTAATGAAAATGTCAAGTGGGTCTGTTACTCGAAAGGGGTCCAGACCAAGACCCCAAGAGAGGGTTCTTGGATCTCAAGCAAGAAAGAACTCAGGCTGAGTCCAAAGAGTAAAGTGAAAGCAAGTTTATTAACAAAGTAAAGGAATGAAAGAATGGCTTACATCATATAGCAGTCCCAAGGGCTGCTGGCTGCCCATTTTTATGGTTATTTCTTGATGATATGCTAAACAAGGGGTAGACTATTCATGCCTCCCCTTTTTAGACCATGTAGGGTAACTTCCTGACGCCGCCAAGGCATTTGTAAACTCTCATGGCGCCGGTGGGAGTGCAGCAGTGAGGTCGACGAGAGGACACTCTCATCACCATCTTGGTTTTGGTGGGTTTTAGGCAGCTTCTTTACTGCAAACTGTTTTATCAGCAAGGTCTTTAAGACCTGTGTCTTGTGCTGACTTCCTGTCTCATCCCGTGACTTAGAGTGTCTCAGCCCTCTGGGAATGCAGCCCAGTAGGTTTCAGCCCTATTTTACCTATCTCCTGTTCAAGATGGAGTTTCTCTGGTTCAAACGTTTCTGACAGGTCCCCTCAAAAACTCCGGTGTGACTTGTTTGAAAAGATTGGAATGCCATGTGGAATCATCCACTATGGGTTTAGCTAACAGTAATTTTCCTTCATCAATAGGACCACTTTTCTAAATGTTCTTCGCACAGGCCGTTTGCTGAGTCTTGGCAAATTGCGGTTATATTAAATGTTTGTTTTCCCTAAGGTTTAACATTAGAGCTTAGTCTTCATGGTTTTTGTTTTTTATTGTTATTTTTAAAATCTTTTCTATACCCAGTGGAAAACAACCTTTTACTGTGAAAAGTAATCCAATCAGGTATTTTCAAAATCTTAATAGGCAAAGTGAATTGACCTCAGTTCATCTTCATGGAGCATAGGACACATGGATCCATTTACTTACTAAATAACTACCATCTGAATGTTGATTCTGCCTGCCTAAGATTAGCACCTTGTAAACTTTGTGTTTGCGAATGTAAATGCAAGGCAGCTAAGTGCACAGACCCACATCTCCAAGCAGAAGAAACGTCCCCCAGCAACTCCCAACCAGTTCTGAAAAATGATGAAGACATGCTGATTCTTTTGTCTAGAAATTTCAAAACAGTAAGAAACAGGAAGAAAAAAAAATTTTTGAAATTGATACTGTATCACAGCTATCTGCAAGTTGGAGACAGTGTCTATAATCCACACTAAACCTCAATCACTGGAGCAGACTTTTAGGGGATCTTAACAGCTGGGCTTGCCTAGGACATGGGGAGCGGGCTATGGATGTGTTGTCATTTGGGGCATCCCATTCGTCCTCAAAGATCTTTGCATCAGTACAAAATTGTTTAAACATTTCATATTGCTTAGAATCATCTTCTTACTTCAAATGTTAGTGGAGTGTGCTAATCTGAGGTAAGACCTATTGGGGATGAAAGATGCACAAGACAGTGTCTCCACCTGATAGAAGTTCATAGTCCAGCAAGAGGGAGAAACAGGTGTGTAGTCAGCAAATCATAAGTCACCGAATGAGAAGGACCACAAGAAAGCCATGAGCATCTTTACAGAGGAAAAAGCCCTCACAGCTGTGATGACAGTGTTAGTCCTGAAATCTAAAGCTAGCCACACTTAATAAGCCTTACCACATATCAGGAACTGTGATTATCCCTGTATTTTTTTAATGCAATCGTTTCATCAGTCCTAGACATAAGTTTATTATGCTTCTTTGAGAAACTTAAGGCAAAAGAGCTTAAGTAGCTTTTTCAAAGCTGTTCACCTCCAAGGAAGGTGAGTTAGGGTGGAAAGGGTAGAAGAGATGAAGGTGGTGGTGTGAAGTGGGCATATCTCTTGGTGCATAACAAATTACGCCCAAACTTAGTAGTCTAAAATTATTTCTTGTGATTTCTTTGGTCAGGAACTTGGGATCTGGGTGGTTCTCTGGCCCAGGGTCTTTCATGAGGTGCAGTCGAGATTTCAGTGAGGGGCGTGTGCCAGAAGTCTTGACTGAGGGAGAGAATTCTCTTCCAAACCAGCTCACTACATAGCTGCCAAGGTGGTGCTGGTTGCTACCAGGAACTGCCAGATCCACCTCAGGGCTGCTTGAGTGTCCTCCTGACATGGCATTTGGCTTCTGCAGAGTGAGTGATTGGAAATCCTCCTTTAATGGCATAGCCTGGAGTGTCCCTTTTATGGCAGAGTCTAGAAAGTCACATAGCATCACTTATACCACATTCTACTCAGTAGAAGTGATTTGCAGAGTCCACAGGGGAATTAGGCTGCACCTTGTGAAAAGAGAAATGCTGAAAACATTGCAGATTTAAAATACTACAGGGACCAAACATAAGCAAGACAAAGAAGTCATCTTGAGGCAGCTGTGTGTAGCAGAGGTTGGCTTGAATAGTGGAAGTCATGAGTGAAAATTTAAATAACAAGCACATGGAGTAAACCCTGAATTCCAGGTGTAATGTGATTTTATAAGAAAGGTAATATGTTCCCACTGAATATCTTTAAGCAAATAAAAACATAATTAAGATAATTATATAATAAAAGCAGTCAGATGATTTCACTTGGAATGGATTAGATGACTGGGTATTCTTATAATAATTATAAAAATAATAGGCTGGGTGCAGTGGCTCACTCCTGTAACCCCAGCATTTTGGGAGGCCGAGTCAAGTGGATCACCTGGGAGAGATCCAAGATGGCCGATTAACAACAGCTCAGGGTTGTAGCTCCCAGTGAAAGCTCAGAGAGCGAGAGGACGCCGCACTTTCAGACGAATTCTTGTTGCCCACAGACTAGGAGATTCCCGGCGGAGGAGCCACACGTGTCGCCAGCGTGACTCTTTTGGCCGGCGCGGCTGTTTTGCCGGCGCCCCGGCGCGGCGCAGCACTTCTCAGTGCAGAGTATACGCGACTGGGCGCCCTTTGAGTCAGCTCGGCTGGTCCCACCACCGCAAGGAGAACAGCAATTGGAAGCGCTGAGGACCGAGAGTTTCACAGTAAGCACAGCTGAACCCGGGAAGACCAAGCTCT
>CAUYLG010017326.1:0-21820 GCA_963573385.1 Cacajao melanocephalus
ACTCCCACTACAACCTAGACAATGTATAGACAGATGCTTATCTTGACTTCTGTGAACCACTTAAATAACAATCGAAGTGACAATATATCCACAATGTGGCACCTGGCCCTTGGAATGTCCGGAGACCGGCACTCTCCTCTCTGCCCGGGAGATGATTTACCGGACCCTCTAAATGTCTAAATCCCTTCACACCCACCCCCGCCACATGCCCTTACCGGGAGGAAAGGTATAAAAGGTATTGACACCCTCCCTCCGGGGCCACAGGTTTGAGAGACGTGAGTCCTCTGTGGTCGCCGGCAATAAAGACCCTGCAATTTGGCCTACTTTTGTCTTGGTGTTAACTTTCTATGCTCGGTTCAGTACAACACAAGCGATCCTCCTGCCTCAGCCTCCAGAGTAGCTGGGATTACAGACACACCTGGCTAATTTTGTTAAATTATTTATTTTGATGGTGGAATAAATACATGAATGAAAAAAAAAAGAACAAATTATGCTTGCCCTCAAACAAATTCCTTTTAGGTAGGAAAGATACTATATACTTGAGTAACAAGAATACAGGACTGAAATCTAACACAGCAACAAATTACAAAGCCTTCCAGGAGCACAAATGAGAAAGAGATCCCCTCTCCCTAAGCGAAAATAAAGATTTTTTTTTTTTAACGCAGGAGACATTTGAAATGGAACTTTAAAAATGGGTAGAAATACTACAGGTAAAGATGGAAAGATGGGAACATAAGCAAAATATGGGATCGAAAAAAAGAGGGGAGAGTGGTGCTTGGAGCCGAGAAAGTAATTCTCAATTGGCTGACAATTCAAGTTGGTAAAGGGAACTAGTAAAAGGAAACAAAGGCACTTTGTGTCCAGACGACATAGGAGCTAGGGTAGCTTGCCATGCTAGAGTAGCTTAAAAACCTGTCCTCTTTCCATCACATTAAATAGAGGTGAAAAATCCGAAAGCCATATTAAAGAAGAGATGTCAGGGATATGACTATTTAAAATTCAGGAAACCACTTTTGTACAATCAAGAGCTGTTAGGAAGAGTTATACCTGTGCCTTTATGGCGTGTGCCAAACTTGCTCCCTCGGGTCCCTACTTGACGCAGATACACAAAATTTTCAATGAAAGCAACTGAAGATGTGGGCAAATACTGGCAAGGGAACAATATCAGTACAAAGTGAACCTGTGTGTGCCTATGTGCTTCCAGTTTTTGTATCAACCTCAAGGCAGCAAGGTCTATGTAGGTACCATTGATACTAACAGTCAGCACACCTTCAAGTGCTTGTAGGTGCAGTTTTAAAAACACATTGAGGGGCTGGGAGCGGTGGCTCAGACCTGTAATCCCACCACTTTGGGAGGCTGAGGCGGTTGGATCACCTGAGATCAGAAGTTCGAGACCAGCCTGACCAACATGGTGAAACCCCATCTCTACTAACAATACAAAAATAAAAATAAAAAATAGCCTGGCGTGGTGGCGCACGCCTGTAGTCCCAGTTACTTGGGAGGCTAAGGCAGGAGAATCGCTTGAACCGGAGAGGCGGAGGTTACAGTGAGCCGAGATCACGCCATTGCACTCCAGCCTGGGCAACAGAGCAAGAATGCCTCTCAAAAAATAAATAAACAAATAAATAAATATAAACCCATATTGAGGGTTTGGGTTTTTTTTTTAATGTCGTGGAGGAGAAAGGTGCAATCTCCCAGGCTATTTTATTCATCAACAAATCAAGGAGTACGTGGAGGAAATACACACTCACCGGTGGGGGAAGGGGAGAGGAGGATCCTGTCTTTTCTATTCCTCTCCTGCGCTGGCTCCCTAGCTTCCTCGGAGCTTCCAGTTGCTCCTTCCGCTCTGCCGATCTCTTCGGTCTCCCTCTTCCCCCGGCACACCCCTCCCCAACGTAACCCCACTCACCAGTGCCCCCCAGCCACCGCCGCTTCGTCCCCACAGTCCCAGGCCTCCTCAGTCCCCAACCCCTGTCTGGGTTCCCCTCCAAGCTCCCTCCTCAATCCACAACTCTGGGCCCTCCCACTCCTCATTCAGCCCCCACACCTAGATCTCCCCGACAGGCCCCACTCTGCTGGTTCCCACTCTGTCTGCCCTTAGCCCCCCCACCCTCGCCAACCCCTTCACACATGGACCTGGCGTCCCCTTCCAGTCAACCGACAGCTGCCCCGCTCTCACCTTGATCTCCTCCACCCGCCGCGTCAGGCGGCTGATCCGGGTCCCCAAATCCTCCTTTTCCAGCCTCCCAGAGTGTGCCAAAACTTCTGTCACAAACGAGGCCATGGCAAAGACGGGAACCAACGCTGACTGGTTCACTCTCGTAGCCAGCGCGGCAGCTCCCGTCCCGCCGGCGCTCTTGACGCGCGGCCTGCCGGGAAACGGAGTCTCGAAGGCGTCAGTCCGCCGCCCGGAAAACGATGGGACGCACTACAACTCCCAGCAGGCACCGCGCCAATCCCGGGATGGGAGTTCCACGGTGTCCCGTAGTTGGCAAACTGTAAGCAGATGCGTTTTCCTTCTTAGCTGTTTTCAAACTGTTTGTCACTTCCCGCCCGTTTTTCACTGGAGGAAATTAAACGTTTTAAATAACCAGCACTAACTGAAACTTTCTAAACTTCAGAAGGCGTACCTGTAAAATTATCTAGCTGATAGAGCCAACGAGCCCATCTCCATCTTTTTTCCTTAACTTTTATAGGGCCGCTGTGGCATCAGAATCTATGAATGGCGCCCTCTGGAGTTGTGTAACGAAGTGGCGTCACCAGCTTATAAATAAAAGGTTGCCTATAATTACACTTATGTACATATATTACGTCTACGTGATACATTACACATTTACATTACCTACATTACATATTTATATTACTTAGATATACATAACATTAGTCCTGTGTGAACTGGAACAAGATACTTAGTACTTTCTATCAGATTATAAATATGTAAATGTTTCCAAAGCTTTTTAAAAAGATTTATTTTAATGCATTGCATACAGAAGGATGTTCACAATATTCTATGTGTAGTATGATTCCTTTTTAAAAACGTAAGTCTAGCTGGGCGCGGTGGCTCACGCCTTTTTCTCGGTCCCCACCTTACAAGGAAATTAAATTTGAAACAACCGATCTGCTTCTTGTTCTTTTTTTCTCCTTTCTTCACCCTTTTTCTTTCTATAAAACCAACCTCCTCTGTTCAGCTCATGGAGACCCTGATTCTACTTTATGGGATGAAGTGTTGCCTGATTCTAGAATCACAAATAAAGTGAATTAAGAACTTTAAACTAAATTTGTTGTAATTTTGTCTTTTAACAACAGTAATGAGAAATCTGAACTGAGAATCAAAGGAAGTGCTACTCTGAGGTTGAGGTTCTGTGATCTCCCTCAAGAAAACCTGTCTATACATACCCACAAAACACAACTGCCTAAGCTCTTGCTTCTTACTGAGCAGAGAGACTAGTGGGTAAGGTGAAGACTGCTCCTCAAGGTCCAAGGAAAAGTCGGGGAAGAGCCAGAGTTAGACTGAGAAAGGACAAGAAAGAGCGTGCAGCATGGACTGCGATGGCTACACACAGTGCATGTAGCAATGAATGAATACTTGAATTTAAAAAATGAAATTAATAAATGAATGTGTTCTGTATTCCCTCATTAACCTCACCTTCTTCATAGTTCACATTTATCATGGCTTATATGTCTCCCAATTCACAGATTTTCACAAATCATCAGGAAAAGGCAAGGAAATCAGGAGCGAAGTCTGGAAGGATTCCTCCTGGCCTAACATGGCTCACATACACGCGACATACCTGTATTCAGGAAGCAAAGTAGCAAACACATAATTCTGGCAAAGGACAGTTCCAGCAGACAGCGTTTCCAAGTTTGCACAGTATTTGCCACTATGTTGCTATAAAAGCAGCACAAGGTACCTACAATTTGAAAAAGCAACCCATTTGCTTCAAAATAGTACGCAAGGGAAGGGGTGGTGGGTGTGGGTAGAAATGAAGCAACATTGGGATGAGTGGATAGTTTTTGAAGCGGAATGATGCAATATGGGATTTCTTTATACCATTCGCTCTACTTTTGTATATGTTTGAAATTTTCTGTAATAAAACATAAAAGAAAAATGAGCACTTCAGATGATTCTTTGTGCCTCCCTCCAAACCCTCGCACCACTGATAATCACTGGTATACCAGATGGCTTAGGGTGTTAAGCCATCATTTAGACAAAGTCAAGATCCTCCTTTCTCAGGAGATGTCTCTTCCTTTCAAGAACACCTTTGCTTTCACTTCATATCTACCTCACAGCGTGCAGTAGGTTAATATGTGAATAGGGAAACAGGGAAACACATGAGTCAGACATTCATGACTCCAACAAAATAAATCTGCTTTCTTCTCTGTCTTGCCATAAAGATGAGAGCCTCACCCACATGCTGTGTCACCAGTGTACAGGGGCAGCTGCTGCCACCCGGGCACAAGAACATGAAATGTCCGCCTCTGAGCTGCCTGGCTCATGTTGGATCTGCTGTCTACCAGCTGGGGGACCTTGGCAAGTTACCTAACATGTATCACACAGTGGCAGTGTGAAAATTAAATAAGGATAAAGTGTCTAGCCAAAAGTCTGGCATTTAGCCGTACTCAGTAAATGCAAATTATTTCCTGTCCTGTCAGAACCTGCTACTTGGCAGCAGCAACAAACAGGAATGGAAGCTGGTATGATTATCATCTATTTATAGCTGCTGTCCCAGCAGCAAGGAGAGTCTGGGAAGGGAGCACCTCCCTCTGGGAATGTTCTGGGTCTGGGTAGGTTCCTTGGATTGGGGAATTTTAAATTATTTCGTAAAATTAACATTTGTGGGCTTTTTGTAATAAAAATATTAAGCGGTGCTGGGCACAATGGTTCACACCTATAATCCTAGCACTTTGGGAGGCCAAGGCAGGCGGATCACGAGGTCAGGAGTTCGAGACCAGCCTGACCAACGTGGTGAAACCCCGTCTCTACTAAAAATACAAAAGTTAGCCAGGCATGGTGGTGCGTGCCTGTAATCCCAGCTACTCAGGAGGCTGAGGCAGGAGAATCACTTGAACCCAGGAGGTAGAGGTTGCAGTGAGCCTAAATCGCACCACTGCACTCCAGCCTGGGTTACAGAGACTCTGTCTCAAAAATAAAAATAAATAATAAAATAAAAATATTAAGTGATAAATTTATAAAATGTGTAAAATGCATGGGTAAGAACAAATAAGGAAATAAAAACTACGCATAATCTTGTCACCAAACACACACACAGTTCTATATTTTAATTATTTATTTATTGTTTGTTTGAGATGGGGATCTCACTCTGTCACCCAGGCGGGAGTGTAGTGGCGCGATCTCGGCTCACTGCAACCTCCGCCTCCCAGGTTCAAGAGATTCTCCTACCTCAGCCTCCTAAGCAGCTTGTACTACAGGCATGTGTCACCATGCCTGGCTAATTTTTTTTATTTTGTTTTTAGTAGAGATGAGGTTTCGCCATGTTTCCCAGGTTGATCTTGAACTCCTGGCTTCAAGTGATCCACCCTCCTCAGCCTCCCAAAGTGCTGGGATTACAGGCGTAAGTTACTGTGCCCAGCCGTATTTTATATATTCTATATACTGTTTGGTTACTTGCTTTTCTCAC
Organism: Cacajao melanocephalus; assembly: GCA_963573385.1. Classification (NCBI taxonomy): domain Eukaryota; kingdom Metazoa; phylum Chordata; class Mammalia; order Primates; family Pitheciidae; genus Cacajao; species Cacajao melanocephalus. The sequence goes on from CAUYLG010017326.1 coordinate 5,640, forward strand.
TAACAATATACCAAAAATATTTTTCATATCATTAAAATTCTTTCTACAAAATCACTTTAAAATGGCTGCCTCGTATTAACAAAACCTGACAATGCTTAACAATATTTCAATGGACATTTTCATAAATCTTTGTATGTATTTATGATACATTAGATAGATTCCTGGAGCTAAGGTGCTGAGTCAAAGTATGCATACGTTTAAAAGCATGAAACATAAAGTCATGTTGCCCTTCAAAAAGATCATATCAACGTATATTCCAAGAACATAATTCTTGATCATTCTTGTGATCTCAGAGCTAAGGAGTGATTTTAGTTTATGAATTTATTCATCACATATGTATTGATGGCTCCCTGTATGGCTTTTTTGCCTGTCATGAGACCCTCCCCCAGACTCCACACCCACATCCGATTTTGGACACACCCCTTAAACCCAAACATTGCCAATTCCTGGCACCTGCCTCAGCTGCTACTCAGAAAACTGAAACAAGAACCCTCTCCCAGTGTGAAAGATCTTCCACTCAAGCCTCCCAAGAAGTAGTCTCTGCTAACCTGTCACTGACCCACTGGTGCTCCTTTTCTTTCTGCATCTGTGGTGGGAGTGACTATGGCCTGGAGTTTTCGTGGGAAAGCCCAGCTCGCGGGGCTACTTCTCTCCCTCCTTGGCTGGGTCTGCTCCTGTGTTACCACCGTCCTGCCCCAGTGGAAGACTCTTAATCTGGAACTGAACGAGATGGAGACCTGGATCATGGGGATTTGGGAGGTCTGCGTGGATCGAGAGGAAGTTGCCACTGCGTGCAAGGCCTTTGAATCCTTCTTGTCTCTGCCCCAGGAGCTCCAGGTAGCGCGCATCCTCATGGTAGCCTCCTATGCGCGGGCCTATTGGGGCTTTTTCTCTCCGGCTTTGGGTCTGAATGTTTCCAGTTTCACAGGATCAGATGGGTATTCAAGAGGCGGATTAGCCTCCTAGGAGGGACTTTGGAGGTATCAGCTTCAGCCACTACCCTCCTTCCAGTCTCCTGGGTGGCCCATGCCACAATCCAAGACTTCTGGGATGACAGTATCCCTGACATCATACCTCGGTGGGAGTTTGGAGGTGCCCTCTACTTAGGCTGGGCTGCTGGTATTTTCCTGGCTCTTGGCGGGCTACTCCTCATCTTCTCGGCCTGTCTAGGAAAAGAAGACATCCCTTCTCCCTGGGTGGCGGATCCCACAGTTCCCCAATCCTGGGCTCCAGTGGAGGAGTCAGATGGCTCCTTCCACCTCATGCCAAGACCTAGGAACCTGGTCATCTAGGACTGGCTTCCGCCAAGGATCTCTGAAATAAAGGAATGTCCGTAGAATCCTTTCTCACTCTAGATTTGTTTGCTTCATTTTTGGGGGGAAGGGGTGGTCACCGTCCCACTTATCAGGGATGTGATTGTCTTGATGATATGGTGATCCTCATTTCAGAATGAAAAATCAGGGCACGGTGTCTAACAAACATATTTTTCTGATTTGACATTTATATAAAAAATGCTTTAAAATTCACAACCTTAATTACATATTTGATTCCTTTATGACTAAGGAAAAATATATTATAAAATTGCAACCATCAGAGAAAATCTAGTGTGAAGAGACACTTACTGTTCTGTATAGGTTTTTTAAAAAAAGTTGAAGGAGGTGACTTGGCAAAGGAAAACGAATTATTGGCCCAGAACAGCACCTTAGGATAGAAATCCTCTTTGTGTCCATTTTCAGCCTCAGGTGTGCAATTTGAAAGAGAGCTTCACAATACACCTTTGCTGTGTTATAGATTCTTGGTATCCCAAAGGAGAGACCTAGTCGTGTTTCTGCTACATCGTGAGGCTATGAGCAGTCTACTCTGCCTTCCCCCACCTGAAGGCTAACCGTCAGTCTGAGTGAGTGGTAGGGTGACCAACTCTCCTGGTTTGCCCAGGACAAGATACTTTCATGCTAAAACTAGGAAAGTCCCAAGCAAACTGGGACACAGTGATTACCTTAGAATGACTGTGTCCAAATACTGCCCAATGTAGGCATGTATGTGAAAGAAGTAGCTTCTCAGAAATGTCTTTAGCCATGTGCAAAATCACAGTATAAACCCCTTGAATTTTTGTTTCGTTGTGCTGTTTTTGTTTTTGTTTTTGAGACAGGGTCTCTGTTGCCCAGGCCAGAATGCAGTGGCATGATCATAGCTCACTGCAGCCTCAAACTCTTAGGTTCAAGGGATCCTCCTGCCTCAGCCTCCCAAGTAGTTGGGACTACAGGCATAGCCACCAAGCTCAGCTAATTTTTAAAATTTTTTTGTAGAAGTGGGGTCTCGCTATATTGCCCAGGCTGGTATCAAGCTTGTGGCCTCCCCTTAAATTTTACCCAAGTGTCAGCAGACCTACCCAGGTTGTGGCTGCAAATCAAGTCCCTTCCATATCAATAACCTAAGTTCCTTTGCTTGCTCTGCCTGCAATGGCAGGCTCTCTCCTGACTATCCCACCTCAGGTCTTCCTCGGGCATTTCTACAGGTCCTCAAGGAGGACCTCCTGTTGCTCATAAACCTGCTTGTCAGCTGCAATCATCCTGCAGCATCCACCTTGTTCCTCTCCCTGCCACCTCTCCTCCACTCCTGTAATCAGTTCAAGAGTCACCACTGGCCCTGCCAACAATTCCCTCAGGAGAGCAGCTAACGGGGATGGTTCCTAATGCCCCAAGTAGGTCACGTCTCCAGGTTCAGAGGCTTGCTGGATTCCTTGCAGTACCGGGGACACTCCTCCCTCCCCAAGCTGGTACTGTGCTTTGTCAGCTCAGCTCTCAGGACGCCTCTCACCTCTTGATGAAATAGCCCCAATATCACAAGACAGCCATTGCTCAAGCAGGAATACACATACTCTGTCACAAGAGTAAACAAATTTGCCACAGTAGCCCAGGACAGTTCCCTCCTTAGAAAACGACCATTTTATTTTTTTCTGAGTCAGTGGAGTCTGCACAGGTACAATTCATCTTCTCCAACTCTTACCTTCTTACCCAGAGCAGATTTCTCTGGGAGTCAATTTCTTCAGAAAGCTTCTTTTCCTTTTATGCCTGTCCTTTTGTGTATGTCTTCTTGGCATGCACAAATCAAAATGATCCCTAGGCAAATACAGCTTCGAGTACAAAGTGCCAGTTTGCATCAGAGGTGTATTCTGGCTTTCTGTGTCTGGTACGTCAGAAAACAGTTTCCAATGCCTGTTACATTAGCTACTCCTTCTCTATAAAGTTTCAAAACTCTTTGGACCAAGTTTCAATCAGGGGGAGGCTCAATTATCTGTTTCTTAACCTTCCAGTGTCTACATGAAAGAATCATTTCATTATCCATCCATCTGATCATTTATTTACTCCCTTAACAAATATTTATTGAGCACTGACCATGAGCTAGGAACCAGGATAAAATTGTAAGACAAAATATATCCCTGTCCCTCATTCAGGCAAATAAGGGAAGTGCTGGGATTACAGGTGTGAGCCACCACCCCCGGCCAGGAGACAAATATTAATGTAAAACCACTCAAATAAATGTAAATAGTAACTTTGATAGCCTTTAAAAATTTGGAAAGGTGCATAGTTCTATAAGATCATGCAACAGTTTAATCAACCTTTATGAATGTAAAAAAGAGAAAATATATATATATACATAAAAAAGATCATGAAATAGGAGGGATTTCACCTAGTCAGTGATTCATGGATCAGTATTCAAAAGGAAGAGATAACTGGCAAAATGGTAAAGGGTGGGGAGCAGTTCCAGGTGAAGCGGGAGAGGAAGATGCATAAGGTGAAGCTGGCAAAGTAGGAAGAAGCCAGACCTTGTAGGGCCTTGTAGGCCTCAGTAAGGAACATAGTCTCTATTCTCAGGACCATGGGAAGCCAAGCACATGGTCCAGGAACAGGAGCTTGGTTTCCAGTTGACTGCAGCAGTAACCTGCTTTCCCTTGTCTGATGACTTGTCTCTGTGAAATTTACCTATCACACGTTTGTATCGGGCTTAAGGGTTTACAAAGCACTCCTACATATTTTGGTAGTTTTATTGAACATATATTGAAAATTAGTTTGGAAGAACAGATATTATTTGTTTTGCTACTGAGGAAAATGAGATTCTGAGAATTTAGGTGATAAGCCCATAGTCAGTAATTAACTGAGTCAAGACTTGAAGCCAGGGTATGATACCATGGCAGTCTTTCTCCCCCTTATCCTATGGCCTCATGGGATGGTTTGCCTAGACAATCGACCAGACCAAAGGAAAAACTCTCACTGAAGGCCAGGTGTGGTGGCTCATGCCTGTAATCCCAGCACTTTGGGAGGCCAAGGCAGGCAGATCATGTGAGGTCAGGAGTTCAAGGCCCGCCTGGCCAACATGGTGAAAGCCCATCTCTACAAAAGTACAAAAATTAGCTGGGCCTGATGGTGGGTACCTGTAATCCCAGCTACTTGGGCAGCTGAGGCAGGAGAATTGCTTGAACCCGGGAGGCAGAGGTTGCAGTGAGCCGAGATCATGCCATTGCACTCTAGCCTGGGCAACAAGAGCAAAACTTTGTCTCAAAAAAAAAAAAAATCTCTCACTGAAGTCAATGGAAAAACCAAATACCTTCAAAGAAAACCTTCCTTTGTGCTTATGTTGAAGTTTAAACAGGGTCTTTGTTGCCAGGTGGCTCACCGGCTCTTGCTGGTGACTTGCAACCCTCACCCGAATCCCACATTTGCAGGTGCTGATGGTATTTTTTCATCAGCAAGTGATCATGGCTTCCTCTGCAGAGAAATGGACACTAAAGATTTGTTAAGAAAATATTTTGTCTTCCCAACTGTCTTTATAGAGGACACAAAGGCATTTTTTTTAAATGGGTGTGGGCAGAAACGCTTGATGACATACTGGCCATGTGGATGTCCTTCCCTGAAACGGAAGGCGATCTGCATTCTGGTGGGAATCCATATTTAGAGAAAGAGTCTGAGGAAGGAGATGCTGCTCACCTAAACTGCCACTGTTTTTAGTCACTTGCTTTGAAGGGGGAAATAATGAGAAATAAAAATAGAACTAATTATATCATAGCTTCAACACAGCTTTTTCTCATATGGATCTGGGGCAGATTAGTCTCACATCAAAAATATTTCTTTATTGTGATTACACATGGAGAGGTGTGTAGGCATATGTATTAGAAACAGAAACACTAATCAATCAATATTTCAAGTCGGAAGTGTTTATTATGTGCAAAGTAGTAGAGGAAAATAACCCAGGAACTCACCAAAGTTGATGCAGTTAGAGTTTTGGAACTTGGTGCCCTCTTCTCCATCAAACTGTCTTTGGGTTTGAAAACTTCACTATTGTCAGTGAAGGCATTCTGGAAAGTCTCTATTAAAATACTCGTGGGTAACCCTTCTGAGCTTCTGAATTAGCTCTAGGGAAAAGTCCTAAGGGCACCTGATTTTGGGATGGGAAAGAAGTCAGAGTGCGTGGGCTTCTGGCCAGGAGATGCGTCCTCGCAGCCAGGATTAGGACAATAGGAAACTCAGTTAGGAAAATGTTTGTAGTCACTGGTCTCACAGGGAACTAAAAGAAGCTGTAGTTCCCTTTCTACTCCATCAATCGATTGATTTATTTTCTTTAATCCAGTTGCTTTCCTCATGACTCCATCTACATTTATAAGATGTGGAATGAACTTTTCTGTTGCCCAGAATTTTGAATAAAGCCTCAAAGCCCTATCCCATAGGTGATAGTGCTTTATATTCTAAAAAGAGGGGCTGCTAGGAAGTGTCCAAACTGGTTCACCTTCACTCTGAATAGCCTACAAGAGAGAAGCATCCAGACTCGTTAGGGGAGGATTCCTGGAAGGGAATTCATAACAGACTAGAGTATTATTATGTTCTCTGTCCTTCCTAGTGAGGAATGGGATGGAGGTGGACTGCAAGAGAACCACTTGCAGATCCAAGTTGTTCCCACGAGGGAAGACTGGCATCTGAGGCGCCCCCGATCCCAATCCTGCTAAGCCACAGAAACTCTGTGGGCCCACTCCTGCTGCAACCAGAATGGAGCCCAAGAAAGCTCTTGGGAAAATCTAGGCAGAGGCCTAGAGGCGGGTGTGTGACCTCTACCGAAGCAGCCTGAAGGCAGGAGGCTTGTTGGATGGGGACAGCGGCAGCACCTGCACTTCTGCCTTTTACTAGGACAAGGTGGTAAACATTATATACCCAAATGGGTGTTGGAGAAGGCAATCGTGTTGATGTTCCAAAGCGCCATTGGAAAGTATGAATGACTAGAGCAGAACCCAAGAGGAACGGTAAGATGCCAGAAAGAAAATCCAAAGCCATCAAGGAAGGAATGGAGTGTGAAGGTTTTCTATCGGGCTCTCCGAAGAGCCCATTAAATGCCCCATACAAGAGCTAGTAATTGGGTTCCGGTCATAATAAAGGACACTGAATCAAGAGAGTATCATAAATGACAGTATTTTTAAATTTTATTTTTATTTTTTAATAAATAGAGGCAGGGTCTCGCTATGTTGCCCAGGTTGGTCCTGAACTCCTGGGCTCAAGTGATCTCCCACCTCAGCCTCCCAAAGTGCTGGGATTTGGGGATGAGCTACTGCACCTAGACAATGACAGCTTTTTTAAGAAGTAAAAAATGCCTTTTGCTTTTTTCTCCTATAAACTCTCCTCCCCCAGGCTCTAGGGGAACCAAATTGGGGGTGAGCTGAAGGAATGGGGGGAGAGAGTGAAAGAAATCCTACGTCTCCTTCCTTACTGCTGGCCTTGGAACCTCAGATTGAGGCCTGAACTAAGGACAGGGGAGAAGCACTGAAACCAATGAATGAGAATGAGTTTGGATTGAGACTAGTCTGGGCTCTTTCATTGAAAATAATTCTGTTTTCCTACTCATACATGACAATAAAGCTTTGAGATCTTTTTTAGATGCTGTCAAGGGCCAAGGAAGGAAAAGATCATTTTGAAAGTAATAGTGAAAACCAAAATAAAGCTGTTGATTCATCAAGCACTATCAAGTTCAGGCCATTCAATAAGATGATTAAAGAAAAACATATCTAAAACAGGATGAGTTGGATCTGGAATTTTTTTTTTTAAAGAGACAGTGTCTCGCTTTGTAGTCTAGCCTGGAATGCAGTCGTGTGATCATAGCTCACTGCAACCTTGAACCCCTGGGCTCAAGCGATCCTCCTGCCTCATCCTCTGGAGTAGCTCAAGCTATAAGAATGCACCATCACACTCAGCTGAATCAAATCTGAACTACTGCAATTTTTAGATCAAGCATACGCCCCAATTCCTTCAATAACACTGTCTTCCAGTCACACTTGCTCATATAAACACATCCACTTGCCAGAGGCCCATAGCTCTCTGGATACCTTGATAATATATGCCAATTATTTAAAACCTACCTGTGGGCCCTATGCAGGTCAGGACAACCCTTAAAATTCTTACCCGGATGACTAATTTCCCTGTGAGAACTGCATCTGCATCTTTACACTGAGTTATTGCTATGTCTAGTCTCTCCTTTAACCCTTAAAACACAGTCCCCAAGTAAATATTTTCATTCTATAGACCAGAAAAAAAGGTTCAGCCAGTATTTGAACTCAGATCTGTCAGAATCCAATGTCAATATTCTTCCCATGGAAGCACATCTTATAAGACATACAGATTCAGTAATAACTTCTAAATCAGGAAATCTGTAGAACTGCTTAAGCTATGAATGAGCTCTGGCTATTCCGTAAGTAGAGACAGTCAAGATGACTTTGTGGGGATTCTGCCCTGGCTGTTAAAATCTAAGTGCTAACTTGGGAAGATCATCTTCAGCATGCAGTGAAATATCTAGCCCATCACCAGGACTCTAGATAGAAAACCAACCAACCCTCCATGAATACTACTCATACCAGGACCAGCAAATATATAATTTTGAGAGCTCACCATTGGCATTCCTGGGTACCACTTCTGTGCCAGCTTATCAATTCCAAGTCATCTAAATTCTTCGGATGGTTTCTACCCTCTACTTGTACTCAAAGTTAATATTTCTGCTTATTAATTATCACAATTTCTTGTCCTGCTGGTATAGCAGGGACAACCCAGGCTTATCTTCTGAAAAGGAAAGAGACCAGGTTTGTGCCTTGTTGGACCCATTCCTTGAACAGATTCTATTCTCCTGCCTATAAACGGTCAATCAGATAAGACAACAAGGAGACTGAGGGTCATCATAACTCGCCAATAACTTAATGGGCAATGCAGCAATCAAGGGTGTTGTTGTTTTAGACAGAGTCTCACTCTGTCTCGGCTGGATTGCAGTGGTACGATCTCAGCTCACTGCAACCTCCACCTCCCGGATTCAAGCGATTCTCTTGCCTTAGCCTCCCAAGTACTGGGATTACAGGTGCCCACCACCACACCTGGTTAATTTTTGTATTTTTAGTGGAGACGGGGTTTCACTGTGATGGCCAGGCTGATCTTGAACTCCTGACCTCAAGTGATCTACCCACCTCAGCCTCCCAGAGTGATGGGATTACAGGTGTGAGCTACCACACCCAGCCAAAGGTGCTAAAAGGAAGACACAGTAACATCCTTAAATTATCTTCTTACCCATGCTTGTGTCCTTTTACTATATATATATATATATATATATATACACACACACATGCGCATGTGCACACGCACACACACCCACACCTCTCTTAAGCCAGTTCTACTCAGACTTATACATTAATGTCAGTTAATCGTTTAACAACTTAAAAAGAAGGTAGAGAACTTTTTTTAAGGCTCAGGAAAAAGTAATGTAATGATCAACTCAGAAGTTCAACTTATGAGAAAACCTCAAGAAACTGATGGGTTTATGGTAATTAAAAGAAAGGCCAATCACACAGAAAATGATATATATGTATTTCTATATCCCCACCAGTCAAATTTAACATGAAGAATGTGCAGAAGATAAAAAAATATTAATTTAAAAGGTATGTGACCTTAAACTATCATTGAAAGAGGTTCTACAGACTTTTTCCATAGAATTTAAAGTGGTGACGACAATGTAAAAGCCATGTTTTTAAAGTAGGTATGAAAGTGCTATAGGCCAGGCATGGTGGCTCATGGCTGTAGTCCCAGCTACTCAGGAGGCGAAGTGGGAAGATCATCTGAGCCCAGGAGGCTGAGGCTGTGATCATGCCACTGCACTCCAGCCTGGGGGACAGAGTGAGACGGTTTCAGAAAGGGGAAAACAAAGTTATATGAGTAAGTAGGTCTCAATTGTGACTGTATATCAGAATTGCCTGTGATGCTTTTTAAACCATGAAAGCATTAATGGGCCAGTCCAAATCTAACAACTCACTATATGTAGGGTGGAGGCCTTGGCAGCTGTATTTTTTAAAGTGACACAGCTGATTCTGAATTGGAAGCCAAGGCTAACAACCACTACTAAAGAGTTTATTAAAAATGCAGGAAAAAAAAAAACTTAGAGAAAAATAAACAAAGCAAATAGTTATTTGAAAAGACTAATTAATAAACCCTTGAAAAGACTGCAAAACTCTGAAATATCTAAAAAAAAAAAAAAAGATACAAGTCACCCAGCATCAGTAACAAAAGACGGATATCACTACACAGACCCTAATTAGAAATAAAAAGTCACAAGATAAAATTATGAACCTCCTGTAAATAAAATTTTAATTTTAGATAAAATGGACATACTTCTAATAATTTTCCAAAACTGATACAAAGAGGAAGCAACCAGAAAGATGTGAAAATTCCACATATCTGAAAGAAACTGCATTTATAATTAAAAGCATTCCCACAAACAACAATGACAATTCCAGGCTAAGATGGCTTCAACGATGAATTCTTCCAAACATTAGGGAAGAAATAACCCTATTTTACCCACACTTCCAGAGCACAGAAAACAAGAGACCACTTGCCAATGCATTCAATAAAGCCAGAATCATCTTGACACCAACACCTTTCACAAGCACACCATGAGAAATGAAAATACAAGGCCAATCTGCCTTATGAATATTCATGCAAAAATCCACCTACATACAAAAAATAATCATGGTAAAATTTACTTTATTCTGACAATGCATGGCTGGTTTAACATTGGAAATCAAGAAATGTAATTCACACATTAACAGAATAAAGAGACCTATGTAATCGTTTCGAGATACATAAAAGCATTTGATAAAATTCAAGCTTAGGCCGGGTGCAGTGGCTCACGCCTGTAATCCCAGCACTTTGGGAGGCCGAGTCGGGCAGATCACCTGAGGTCAGGAGTTCAAGACCAGCCTGGCCAATATGGTGAAACCCTGTCTCTACTAAAAATATAAAAAACTAGCCGGGCATGGTGGCAGACGCCTGTAATCCTAGCTACTTGGTAAACTGAGGCAGGAGAATCGCTTGAACCCAGGAGGTGGAGGTTGTAATGAGCTGAGATCGCACCACTGCACTCCAACCTGGGCGACAAGAGCCAAACTCCATCTCGAAAAAAAAAATATATTCAAGCCTAAAAAAAACTCAGCAAACTAGTAACAGAAGGAATCTTTTTTTTTAAACCTAATAAGTAGAATTTACAACAAACCTACAGCACACTTAATGGTGAAATATTGAACGCCCCCACCAGATATTAGGGGACAAAGATGCCCACTTTTCATCATCTATATATTCAGCATTGTACCAAAGGTTCTAGTAAGTATAATCAGGCAAGAAAAATAAATAAAAACTGTAAGGGCCGGGCATGGTGGCTCATGCCTGTAATCTTAGCACTTTGGGAGGCCGAGGTGGGCGGATCACCAGAGGTCAGGAATTCGGGACCAGCCTGACCAACATGTAGAATCCCTGTCTCTAGTAAAAAATACAAAATTAGCTGGGCATGGTGGCATATGCTGTAATCCCAGCTACTAGGGAGGCTGAGGCAGGAGAATCACTTCAACGTGGGAGGCAGAGGTTGCGGTGAGCAGAGATGGTGCCACTGCACTCCAGCGTGGGCAACAAGAGCAAAACTCCATCTCAAAAAAAAGAGTAAGAATTTGAAATAAAAATTTGCATTTCACAGATTACATAATTATGTACATAAAAATCTTCTGAAGTCTATAAACTTAGAATTAAACATCAATTCACTTCTAGATATGAGAAGAAACAAAAATGCAATCTGAAAAATGAGATTTACCAGGAATGTCAAAACTTCAAAAACCCAGGAATAAATCTTTTGGAAGATGTGGAAGACCTTTATATAAAAATTAAGAAAAACCTTTAAAAAATAAGATATACCATGCAGATGTCAGTTTTTACCAAACTATCTCGTCATTGTAAACCTAATAAAAAATCCCTGGAGATTTGTGCCTTCATGTGTGAAACTAACAAACTGATCCTAAAATTTATACCAAAATGCAAAGGATCAACAATAGCAAAGAGGCCAGGCTCAGTGACTCATGCCTGTAATCCTAGTACTTTGGAAGGCCTAGCTGGGAGGATCACTTGAGCCCAGGAGTTTAAGACTAGCCTGGGCAACATAGTTAGACCCCCATCTCTACAAAAAATACAAAAATTAGCCAGGTGTTGTGGCAAGCTACTGTAGTTCCAGCCACTCAAGAGGCTGAGGTGGGATCACTTGAACCTGGGAGGTTGGGGCTGCAGTGAGCCATGATCACACCAGTGCACTCCAGCCTGGGCGACAGCGAGACCCTGTTCAAACAAACAAACAAAAAATGAATAGCCAAGTCTATCTTGAAGTACAAAACTGGAGGGAAGCTTTTTCACCAGAAATCAAGAAATAAAGACTTGTTACAAAGTTACACTAATTAAGAAAGTGTGATATTGGTACAAGCAGACAAATAGGATAATGGGACAGGCAAAAGAGCCCAGAAACAGACTCCCGTGAACACACCTGATTTATGACAAAAGTAGCAGTGCAAGGCACCTGCCGAGGCAGGTGGGTTACCTAAGGTTAGGAGTTTGAGACCAGCCTGGGCAACACAGCAAAACCCCATCTCTACTAAAAATACAAAAATTAGCAGGGTGTGATGGCACACACCTGTGGTCTTAGTTAATTTGGAGGTGAGGTGGAAGGATCCTTTGAGCCCACGAGGCGGAGGTTGCAGTGAGCTGAAATCGTGCCACTGCACTACAGCCTGGGGGAGAGTGAGAACCTGTCTCAAAAGAAAAGAAAAAAAAAATTCTTAGCCTGACGGCTGTATTAAAAAAAAAAAAAAAAAATCTGAGACCTTACTTTGTAGAGCCCTATGGTTGTACCTAAAGGCAGCCAGCTCCTGTGAGTAATAAGAAACTATTAATAGTTCCCGGCACTCCCTCTTGTGGACTCAAATGATACAGACTACTCAGCACCACACACTCCAGATGTCCATCAGTTCCTTTCTTGGCCAACTGTGGATTCCCAATAGCTGACCAGGAAATAACTACTGTGAAGGTGGCACAAAACAAAATCTTTTACACGACTACCAAGGACAGTTGAGCAGCTGTTAAAAGCACAGGCTATGAAGTCAGACACACCAAGAATGACCTTGGATAAACCGTGGCCCCTATCATCATCCCAGGGTTAAGTAAAATATTATGTTAAGTAAAATAATATAATTGGAGCAATGCACACAGGACTCAATATTGACAGGGGATTAAAAAGTGAAAGGCAAATGGTGATACATAGTATGCTGAACAGTAAAAGGTAATCAGTGGGTAAGAAAATGGATCAACTTCCCATGAAACAAATCTTTGCAATGAGCTTTAAAACACTAAAGCATTGACCCACCATTAATCAAAATACAGTCTGACCTTTGAGACACAGTTTCGGACTGCATGAGTCCACTTACACGAGGATTTTTTTCGACCAAATGCAGACTGAAAATAAGTGTATTCACAGGATGTGAAAACTCAAGCATATGGAGGGTCAACTTTTCCTATACGTAGGTTCTCCAAGGCCAACTACAGAATTTGAGTATGCAAGGGTTTTGGTATACGCAATCCTGGAACCAACTGCCAGTGCCTGCTGAGGGATGACTTTATAAGAAACTCCATTTTAAGAAAATTGCTGTTTTTACATTCTAAAATTTGACAAATTACAAAGTAGATAAGCTTACATGCAATGCAAATAGCCAAGGAGATGAAAAGGTATTAGGTGCTGCTCAAGAATTGACTGTTGCCTTTTATTTCAAATACTGGCACTTCAGTCCCCATCAAGTTTATCAACCCTTTAATCTGCTTTTTTGGTTTTAAAGAAGAAAAATTGGAACAAGACAAATAGCAAGTACATCCATTTCCCAAATGGAAAATATATATTTAAATAAGGACCATACTGCACACCAAACATAAAACAAATACTTTTATTGCACATTTATAAAATCTGCATAGTTGTATCAAGTGTTCTTCCCTTTCATGATTCCTCCATTACTCTTTAAAATTTGGTTAAAATACAATATCCAATCAGAAGCCTTTTAAAAATGATCAACAGGAAATATTTTTTCTCTACATATACACATATATAGTTTTGCATACGTATGGTGCTTTTTTTTCTTTCACTTTAATTTTTTTTTTTTTTTTTTTTTTTTTACAAATTACTTTTAAGGGCAAAAAAGAAGGCTGGGTGTGGTGGCTTGCCTGTAATCCCACCACTCTGGGAGGTTGAGGCAGGCAGATCACTTGAGGCCAGGAGTTTGAGATCAACCTGGCCAACATGGTGAAACCCTGTCTCTACTAAAAATATAAAAATTAGCTAGTTGTGGCACATGCCTGTAATCCCAGCTACTTGGGAGGCTGTGTCACCAGAATCACTTGAGCCCAGGAGGCAGAGTTTGCAGTGAGCTATCGTGCCACTGCACTCCAGCCTGGGCAACACAGTGAGACTATCTCGGGTGGAGGGAGAGAAAAAAAAAAAAGAACAAAAAACAGGAGGCAGACCAAAATGGTCTTTGGAGCCAGTAGTAGCCTTAGACCGTTGCTGACAATTTTCAGATATTAGAAAATTTTACCTAAATGCCTAACAACTATTAACACATGATCTTTAGTCAAGTTACAAAATGTTGTTCTGTCTAAAGTCCTTAATGGTTTCCTTTCTTTCACTGAGAAGTGGGTATGAGGTTTTCTGGTTTATTTAAAGATAGAAAAGAAAGGAGAAAGACAGGTCTCTTTTGACTTTTCAACATCTTACTGCCATGTGACCTTACATTCTACCCACATGTAGAAGGGTTCATCAGCAACCCATCTGTCATCTCCTGTCAAGAACCAGGCAAGGTTTATATTTCTAATCTCTTGTAGTGAAGAATTTTTAAATGTCGTCTGTATTTGATAAAGTAACTAGTAGCTGTTCATCTAGTTCAGGTTCTCATGAATCATTCTTCTATTCTGCTGTCAAAAATATTTATGTCTGAAGGATAATTTTAAAAGTGGCAAGGCTAAGCATTGTTGTAGGTACAAGGCATTTCAGGTCTTCTGGCATAATTCAACATCTTAATACACTGGTTTCCACCTTTTCTAGTGAAATAACTTTTATGATTTTGTACCTAAAAAGTGCAATTTTATTTTCAATCCTTCTTTACACACCCAGCATGGTTGGGGTCTGAATTGGAATCTTACGTGCCCACCTAATCCTTTTCCCAAGGTGAGCACTGTGACAATGGACTTCTGTGCAAGGGGCAGGCAGCCAGAAACCAGAATGGGCCTTGAACACGTGGGAGCTTATTTCACTGTCACAGTTGAAACTCCTTGAATTGACTCCATGACAGCTGCAAATCGGCTACACAGGTCATAGGGAGAATTGGGTCGAATAGTTGGAGGCTCCTTCAAGACGATGATTTCTGCAGAAGGATCTAGAAGTCTGGGGAGAAACTCCCCTAGGCACAGCTGCAGATTTTCTGTGGAGGGAAAGCAGATGGTTACATATACAGCCCAACAGATCTCCGAGTAAAAGTGAACAAGCCTGGAAGGCCTTCTATTAGCCCCTTACCTAACTTCAAAGGTCAAAGCATTATGCTGGCCAGCTAATAATAAATGATGATTCTTTCAGGCAAACCAGGAGCAAATGCAAATAAATCAAAGTTTTAGGTCACTGCTTTAGGCCACCTGATGTTGGCAAAATAACACTATATATTTACTTCATTATGAAAAGGTCTTCTAATCAATTGTCTTTTTTAAATATGAGGAAGTAGATATGATACTCTGACATAGATATGATGGTAATACTTTCTTTCAAATGTTTACAACATGTCAACGTATACACATGGATTTAAGTAAAGCTACATATCATACATGATCAAAATCAGGGGTGTACAATCTTTTGGCTTCCCTGGGCCACACTGGAAGAATTGTCTTGGGACACACATAAACCTCACCAACACTAACAATAGCTGATTAGTTTTAAAAAGAAAATTGGCTGGGCGTAGTAGCTCATGCCTGTAATCCTAGTACTTTGGGAGGCCACAGCAGGTGGCTCACAAGGTCAGGAGTTCAAAACCAGCCTGGCCAACATAGAGAAACCTCTAATAAAAAATACAAAAAAGTTAGCTGGGTATGGTGGCGCATGCCTGTAGTCCCAGCTACTTGGGAGACTGAGGCAGAAGAATTGCTTGAACCCGGAAGGTGGAGGTTGTAGTGAGCAGAGATCATTTCACTATATTCTAGCTTGGGCAACAGCTTGAGAATTCATCTCAAAAAAAAAAAAAAAAAAAAAAAATCTCATAATGTTTTATGAAAGTTTACAAATTTGTGTGGGCCTCAGGTTGGACAAGCTTGGACTTGGACTAAATAAAAACTGAAGACAGTAAAGGAAAAGACATGGCAACTAGTCATTACAGAATTTGTTTGTTTTTTGAGATGGAGTCTTGCTCTGTTGCCCAGGCTGGAGTGCAGTGGTGTGATCTTGGCTCTTCACAACATCCACCTACAAGGTTCAAGTGATTCTCCTGCCTCAGCCTCCCAAGTAGCTAGGACTACAGGTGCCCACCACCATGCCCAGCTAATGTTTGTATTTTTAGTAGAGACAGGGTTTCACCATGTTGGCCAGGCTGGTCTCACACTCCTGGCCTTGTGATCCGCCCACCTCAGCCTCCCAAAGTGCGAGGTTTACAGGCATAAGCCACCGTGCCCAGCCCAGAATTTTTAAATAAATATTATCAACTTACATACTTGAACAAATCAATGGAATATCCTTTTTTTTTTTTTTTTTTTTTTTGTGATAGGGTCTCACTCTGTTGCCCA
>CAUYLG010017330.1:0-24468 GCA_963573385.1 Cacajao melanocephalus
CCGAGCCGGAGTCGTCCCGTATACTCCGCGCCGAGAAGCGCCGTGCTGGGGCGCCGGCAAAATAGCCGCGCCGGCCAAAAAAGTCGCGCTGGCGACCCGTGTGGCCCCTCCGCCGGGAATCTCCTGGTCTGTGGGCAACAAAAATTCGTCTGAAAGTGCGGCGTCCACTCGCTCTCTGCGCTTTCACTGGGAGCTACAATCCTGAGCTGTTGTTAATCGGCCATCTTGGATCTCTCTCCCTTTAAGGTAGTTTCTTATGGCAGTCCTTGGATACTAATACAGAAGATGAGCATGATAATTTGAATCTATGAAGAAAGGGTACTCCAGATAAAATTTATTTGAGAATAAGCCTAGACATTATATAGTTAGTACAACACTAAAGTACAAGGGTTCTGTTCGCAGCATCTTTGTGAAATGGTCACCTAGCCCCACCCAGAGATGGGGAGTTAATTACCTCATAATGACTTGCTGCATTGTGAGGCAGCTGTAATTGTTAGAATTTCTCATAGTGACACAAAAATCTGCCTCCTTATGCTTCCACTGATGCTGGTTGTATCCTCTAGTTAAAACTTTTGACCCCTTTGCTTGATGTCATTTAAAATATTTGCAAAGTCTTTAATCTCTCTTTATCAGTTCAGTTTCTTTCAACTTATGAAGTAGATTTGAAACTCCTAACCGTTATGATTTTCCTTCCTTGCAGGCACCTTACTTTGGCAAAAATTCTTCTGAGGATCAAATACATTTTTCCTGATGAGGTTTGGTGAGCTCAGTGAAGGACAGGGCTAATTCTTTCTGCAATTTGGGCATAAAATTTTACCTTGAAGTATAAGGTGAAATTCAAAGTTCTTAACATGCACTTTATATACTTGATTAATCTTTTATTATATAATACATAAAAATTATTTCTGTAAAAATTTCATAACTTATGAAATAAGAAAATAAGAGATTCTTTTATTTCACTCCATCTTCCAAAACATTCCCATTTGTAGCTAAGCATTCAACAATTTAGTGCTTATCTTTCTGATCCTGATTTTATGCATTTACACACATGCACACGCCTGTATTTATATACACATATGTCTATGTTCTTATAAAAATAGGAAACTGTTTCTATGTTCTCTACATCTCAGTTTCCTTATACCTTGCTCAGTTAGATCATTTGCCTTGAACATTTTGAAAACACTTGTATTGTCATTGGAGTTTTGGTATTAAATTTAAGATTTCAAAATAATTCACGAAATTTTAAAATGTCACCTTTTGTTTTTCATTCTGTGTCAGTCGGTGCCGTTTTAAGTTGTAGCTTGTGTCTGATATATTGGTTATCTTTTTCAGTTTTGTGCCTCTTTAATTTGAAACGGACACTTCCTATATCTTTGTCGAGGCCCTGAAAAAATTATTCAACAAATATGACTAAGGAAAGTTACCCTATTAGAGATTTACTTCTGAGTAGAATGGCAACATTAATCAACATTATTAGCATATAATTATTTAAGTAGTATCAAATACAGGTAACATACACTTTGCTGTGTAAACTGAGAATTCTGAGGTACTGAGATTTTATATTTGTATGCTCTGGTCTGTGGGGCAGTGCAAGAGGACGTTGATTTGTATTTTTCCTTTTAATATGAATAAAAAAACTTCTCCCCTGAAAATTTAAATGCCACAACAAATTGTGAGAAGTCTAGTAAGTTTTACAGATCTTTACCTGTGGCTTGCTAGAGTGAAATGAGGAAGAAGGCAAGTTGAAGTGTATAGCTGATGTGGTGGCACATGCCTGTAATCTCAGCACTTTCGGAGGCTGAGGTGGGAGGATTACCTGAGGTCAGGAATTTGAGACCATCCTGGCCAATATGGTAAAACCCCAACTCAATTACAAATACAAAATTTAGCCAGGTGTGTGGTGAACACCTGTAATCCCAGCTACTTGGGAGGCTGAGGCAGGAGAATCGTTCGAACCCAGGAGGTGGGGGTTGCAGTAAGCCAGTATTGCACCACTGCACTTCAGCCTGGGTGACAGATTGAGACTCCTCAAAAAAAAAAAAAGTATTAAACTTTTAGTTTATAAAGAATGGTTTAAAATTGGAAAAAGCAGACATGATCTATACAGCATAATTTTTATGGAAAAGTCTCAGCAGTAATGCCTCGAAGGTTGCTTTTTAAACCATTAAAAACAGCAGTTTGACCGGATGCAGTGGCTCATGCCTATAATCCCAGCACTTTGGGAGACCAAGGTGGGTGGATCACTGAGATTAGGAGTTCGACACCAGCCTGCCTAACATCATCTCTACTAAAAGTGCAAAAATTAGCCAGGCGTGGTGGCGTGTGTCTGTAGTCCCAGCTACTTGGGAGGCTGAGGCAGGAGAATGGCTTCAACCTAGGAGGCAGAGGTTGCAGTAAGCCGAGATCGTGCCATTGTACTCCAGCCTGGGTGACTGAGCAAGACTCTGTCTCGAAAAAGCAATTTATATCTACCTCCTGAAATGCTTTTTCATTTTGTCTTGTTTTGAGGAAGATAGATAACATTTTTATTTTTTACCCCAATAATGAACACTGTCTCCACCCCAAGTTTTGTTGCCCAATTGGTTTATTTTGTTTCTGTATCAGTTGTGGTTCCTGGTTGAAACCAGCAGAATCAAATCTTATCTAGGGAACTTACTGCAGGGATATTGTGGGGGAGGGGAATAAACACAAGAAATGAAGCAGATGATAGGTAGGGGAGATGTCTAAGAAGTTAGGGAGCATAGCAAGCTGTTTCAGAGCCAAAATAATCCTAGCACAATGCCAGCGTAGCTACCACTCCTGCTATAACCATGAATAATTTCTGCTGTGCCTCTGTCTTGGTGACTCTGGGATTCTGCATCTTGAGAAGTGTCTTCTGATTTGTGGGGCTTAGATCACGTGCCTGCTCCCCAGTTACACCTGGGAGCGTGAGGTAAGGATCTGTTCCTCTTTTCTTTTGTATTGGGAATGAGAAAACTGCTTGTACTCTAGGGCTACCCTAGCAAAGTAGGTAGCACTCACAGAATGGCTTAAATACACTTATTTTCTCATGCTTCACGAGGATGGAAGATATCATCAGCAGGTTTGCTTCCTTCTCAGGGCTGTGAGGGGAGGATCTGATCCGCATCTTTATCCTGGGCTTGTAGATGGCCACCTTCTGCTCCTGTGCCGTCTGCACGTGTCTGTGTCCCGATTTCCTCTTCTCATAAGGACACCGGTTACATTGGATTAGAGCCTGCCCTAATGACTTCGTTTCCACTAAGTTGCCTCTTTAAAGATACTATCTTCAAATATGTATATATTTTGAGTTACAGGGGTTAGAACTTTAACATTAATTTTTTTTTTAAAGACGGAGTCTTCCTCTGTCACCCAGGCTGGAGTTTAGTGGAGCGATCTCATCTCACTGCAACCTCTGCCTTCAGGGTTCAAGCGATTCTTGTGCCTTAGCCTCCGGAGTAGATGGGATTACAGGTATGGGCCATGACACCTGGCTAATTTTGGTATTTTTAGTAGAGATAGGGTTTCACCATCTTGGCCAGGCTGGTCTCGAACTCCTGACCTCAGGTGATCCACCCGATTTGGCCTCCCAAAGTGCTGGGATTACGGGCATGAGCCATTGCACCCAGCCTCACATAATTTTTGTAGGGGAGGGGGAAGACACAATTTAGCCTAAATACTAGCATTTCTCTTTCATTGACAGTACGATGTGCAAGAGAGATGATTCTCCCAGGAAAAAAACAAAACAAAGCAAAACAAGACAAAATGGAGTGCTCTTACAAAAAGAAATGGATTCTGTACAGTTACAAAAAAGAAGATAAATGTCATTGTGCTGTTTTTGGTAACCATAGTTATGGAAGTGTGTATATATATATATGTACACATACACACAAGAATATACTATGCATATTTTTATATCAGTAATCTTGAAAATCTAAAGAATAATACCACACCCACATAATATTCAATGTCAATATTATCCAATGAGGGTAAATGTGCAAGAAAATGAAGATGCTTTCTCTGCTGGTGGGAATGCCTGCTTTTAGCCACCTTTCTGTCATTCTACTTTTATATACTGTTAAAGTGGAGTTGTATCACTTAAATTTCTCCTCAAGAAATAATTTGCTATTCATCTGCAAGGAGTGCAGTCAGTGGACCATTTGTTGCTGCAAATGCTTTCAGGGCTTGCCTCAGCTTTCAAGCCAAGACTGCACTCTTCTCTGGAAGCCCCCAGTTCATAACTAAGCATGGCAGGGGTCCTAGGCCCTGGCCATTTCTATCCAACGCTGGCCTCCTCTAACAGGCAATCTTTGCTGCAGAGCTTCCCTTTAGTTTGGCTGAGATTTGGTCAAATCTGCATTGTGATCTGAGCTTTGTCCTCCCCAATGATGCTTCCTCCTCCTTTTATCTTTCACAGGTGTTATCCTTTCAAAAACTTCTTGCACTCCTAACCTCATCTCTGTGTCTGCATCCCAGAGTGTCCAATACCCACCCTGCTATGTGCCCCCACATATATTTAATAATATTTTTCTTGTTTCTCTACTGTTTTCATTTTTCAGAGGTCTTTGCTATTCCAGTTAGGAACGTCCAAGCTATTGTACTTTTCAAAGATGTAAACCCTGTGGTTTTAATGTAATATCTCATTTGTTCTTTTATCATCACATCCTTAAAAATGTCACCAAAATGTTGTCCTATATTTCCTGAAATTGGTTAAATTATATTTTTTATTGGCAGTTCACTATCTTGAAGTCTACTTCAGGGTTACTTAATTCAGTGACTCATAAGCGTCTAGACTGAAATTTGAATGGGAGCAGAGAGAAATAGGGAGATATCTCTTTCTGAGTATTTATACTCTAGAATATAAAACTAAGTGATTATCGGTGGTTATGCTATCCTATAAACTTATGAGCAGAAGAATGTCTGCAGTTAGAAAGAGGAATGAAGCAGATAGAGGAAAATAGAAGTAAATTACTTAGAGAAGAGAACTTTTTTCTGATTTTCTGGGAAAGGGCTAATGGGCTATTTGGTTCTTCTGGGTCGGAAGATACCCTAGACCCAGCTCTATTCCTTAGCTAGTGTGAATCCTTTATTCTGGCTTTGGTGCAACCCTTTAGAGGTTTCCAATGAACTCCTTTGACTTTGCATATATTAGTTTAAATTCTGTTGCCGTTATTTGCATCTCAGAAAGTTTTTGTCATCATGACACTTAAAGAACTTTGCATAACATAGTAGGGTATTCAGAAAATTTTAGTAAAATATGCATATTTTTGAATCTTTTAGGTGACTCTTTTTTCTGTTTCTTCTCAGTGGTAACAAAACTTCTTCTATTGTTTGAATTTGTGACATCTTAAGCCACAGATATATGGTATTGCTAAGCACTGTCTTCTTCAACTTGTTGTCATTTACACAATATTATGTAGAAAAAGTAATAAGAATTAGAGAGGAAAAAGAAGAAGAAGATGGAAGGTGAGGGAGAGGTAATGTGCTTGCTTGCTGTTGGACTAAAGAAGAAAATTTCCTGTTCACTAAAACAATCACTAAAACTAAAAAGAAGTTTTACTTATCTAAAGAGTTCAATTACTTGTTATTCTTTGATAGAGCCAGATTTTAAGTTTACAGCAGGGCAAGGGAACTAGATAGAAACAACTTCTTTTTTGAGCTCTGAATTTGGACTTGTCACCAGAGTTTGCATTGCCAAGAAAAAGGATGAAGGTTTTTTATTTGGATGAGGTTCCTAGATCATCTGGAAACATGGATTCCTCCTTGTAGTCCCCAAATGGGCCCTAATATCCCGTGGAGAATACTGAGGGCAAAAATTCAAAGGGTGAAAACTGGTTGATATGAATGACTCCTTTCTAACAATGATGGACTAAACTTGGGCCTCCAAGAATAAAAGTGCTTGGTTTGACCTCAGATACCATGAAAGCAACTTCTGCCTGAGGCAGCAATCCAGGGTATCCTTTCAGGTGTCTCATACTCTTATGCCAACCTGGAGCCTTTATCTTGATCCTCGGGGCTGACCTCATCTTGCATCTGGATCAAAGAAGTTGACTAGAAGTCCATGCTCTGACCATATGTCTTGGAGTCACATTCCAAGTTTTCTGAGATGGTTCCACTCCTTGACAACAATGTCTTATCCTTTTTAATCTTATCACTCTTGGGCGTAGGGCACCAGGGTCCTGAAACTTGGTCTCCTGATCAGTTTGTTGCCATTTGGAAATGGGTGAGCTCTGCTTTTCTGCTTTTTTCCTGCTGTCATTTTTAATGATTCCAGATTTCTTTTCTGATCCTGTAGCCTGCGAATGAAAAATGTAAGACTATAGAGAATACAAATAGCAGTGTTTTCCAAGTATGCGGGCAGACTATATTTCATCTATTAATTCGTGATGATGGTACCCGTAAGGGCCAGAGGAATCTTCACATCATCTCTAGGCCCTTTTACAGCTGATGAAAACAAGATTTTATAAGTAATAAAAAAGACAGGGCTTTACATATGTAGCCTATACAACTTATACATGAGCTTATACAACTCATGAGATCTGAAAGAGTTATGTCTCAGTTATTAAGTTATTATATTGAAGCTACATGGCTAATGCTGTCACTTGGACATCAGTAGAAAAATGTGTACTTGACTAGATTCTTAAGTGTAATGTTTAAGACAAGATAATTGAAAGCAAATCTTACTGATTCTTGATTACCTATTAATGGCAGAGAACAAATAGATGGCTTATTTTGGGAAAGAAAAAGTGAATAATGCAGCATCTTGCAGTGGCAAGAGCTCACACAAGCAACAGGAAGCGATGCTAGGCCCTGGGCTTTGCATTTTCTGTCACCTGGATTTCAGTTCCAGTTCGGTTCCCTTTGAGGGTAACCCTTTAAAGTGGCTATAGGAATACCTATCTCGTAAGTTTTTTGCTGGAATTAAATGTGATTAATATCATATAAATCTGAATATTTATAAGACACCCAGCAAAATGTTTGGTGCCTCATAGACACTCATTTATTCATAAAAATGTATTGAGCACTTACTAAATATAGATACTGTGCTAGGTGTTGGGGATTAAAGGACAGATAAGTCAAAGTTCTTGCCTTCAAGAAGGTTATCATCTGATGGAAGAGATAGGTATATAAGTAGATAGCTTTAATGCCATTTGGTAAGGACAATTATAGAGAGAGACATAGGAAATACAGAAGCACAGAGGAGACTCACATAACAAGCCTGGAGTTGGAGGTGGGATCAGGAAAAGCTCTGGGAATAGATTACGTCGGAGCTGAGAATGAACCAGAAAAGAATGAATGATCTGCAATGCACGCATTTTCAAGATATTGTGACTTCAATATGTCTGAGTTTTCTTTACCCTTTTCTTTTCTTTTATTCATAATGAATCACCAACAATTATGTTTCCAGTCGATTATTGGTGATTTCAGGGCTCAATTTGTTCGTGGCAGAAAAGGAAGAACCAGATATATGGACCATTGTGGGTTTGTAATTGCATATTAAAATTCCTCAGATCGGCTTTAAAAAACTGGCCACTAAAAGACTTAGAAAATAATAATAATACTAGAAAGACATTAAAAGTGCAAAATGTCAGGTGTTATAAAATTAGACTCTGAGAGTATAAACAAGAGGGAAAATTAAGGCAGTAAATATTACCGATGTGTCCACATGTTTTAAATCTTACTTTCCTGAGGTGAAGGCTGCCTAGCAACAGACCCTCCACAGGTACTACTCCCATTGGCTGCTCAGCATTCTGGCCTGGAGTTGCAGAGATCAGGGGTTATAGCTCAGGAGGGCCCCAGCTCAGAACGGTTTAGGTAACTAAGTCTCTGAAAGTCCCAAGACATGCAGGACCCAGAAGGCTTGAGGCAGAACTTTGGAGTCAATTTAGCAATGTGCAACGTTGTTGCCAGTTAAATAGATTTTTGTGGACTGGTCTTAGCACTTTACCATCTTTTATATAATAACTTTTGCCTTAGCACTTTATCAGATTTTATAACTTTTTATAACCTTGATCTTAAATAGAATGAGCCCCAAGATGATTCTACTCAGACATGTTATAATCAGATTATCAATACTCAGACAAATTTGAAAGCAGCAATAGAAAAGCAGGAGAAAAACTCATAACATGCAACAGAACCATCGTAAGATTATCAGAAAATTTCTTGGCAGAAACCTTGCAGGCCAGGATGATATATTAAAATGCTGAAAGAAAAAAAACCCTGCCAACCAGCCATAGTATACAAAATTGTCCTTTAGAAATGAAGGAGAGATACTTTCCCCCACAAGCAAAAGCTGAGTGAGTTGATTACTGTTAGGCCTGCCTTACAAGAAATGCTACAGTAAATTATTTAGGTTAAAACAAATGGATATTAATTAGTAACATGAAAATTATAAAAATATACAGCTCACTGGTAAAGGTAAGTATATAGTCGAATTCAGAATACTCTAATACTGTAATGGTAGTACATAAATATCTTAAATTTAGTGTAAAAATGAAAAAGCAAAAGTGTTAAACATTACAGCCGTAGTAACTTGTTAATGGTTACACAATATAAAAGATATAAATTGTGACATCAATACAATCTGGGGAGTATGGAGAAGTAAAAGTGTAGAGTTTATCTATGCAATTGAAGTTAAGTTGTTATAAGCTTAAAATAGACTACTATGTTTGTGTAAGCCTCATGGTAACTACAAATGCAGAAACAAATGAAAACCAATAAAACAACCTTGCAGCAGACACACACACAAAATAGAAATCAGTGTATACCACTAAAAAAAAAAACAAAACTTCAAATCACATAGAAAGAACAAGAAGAAGAAAAAAAGGGGAACTATAAAAGAAAATAATTGATAAAATGGCAATAGTAAGTCCTTACCTATCAATAATTATTTTAAATATAAATGGGTCAAATTATCTAATCAAAAGAAATAGCATGGATGAATAGATAAAAAATAAACAACAATATCCAACACTATACTGCCTATAAGAGATTCATAAACCAAAAGTGAATAAATAGAAAAAGATATCCTACACAAATGGTATCAAAAGGGAACAGAAGTGGCTATACTTATATCAGACAAAAAAGACTTTAAATAATAAACCTGCCAACAAGAAACAAAGAAGATCATTATATAATGATAATGGAGTCAGTTTGTCAGTAGGATATAACAATTGTAAATATGTATGCACTCAACATCTGAGCATCTAAATATATAAAGCAAATATTAACAGAACTGAAGGAAGAAATAGATAGCAATACAATGATGGTAGGGGATTTCAACATACAATTTTTAACAATAGGTAGATCATCCAGACAGAAAATCAATAAGGAGACAGTGGATTTGAATAACACTAGAAATCAAATGGACCTAACAGATAGATATACATAGAGCGTTCTATCCAACAGCAGCAAAATCCTCATTCTTCTCAGGCATGCATGGAACATTCTCCAGGATAGACCAAGTTTGGTCACAAAACAAGTCTTACCAATTTGAGAAGTTTGAAATTATATCAAATTTATTTTCTGAACATATTGAGCATGAAAATAAAAATCAGTAACAGGAGGAATTTTGGAAAATTCACAAATATGTGGAAATTAAACAACATGCTCCTGAAGAACCAATGCATCAAAGAGGAAATCAAAAGAGATATAAAAGAATACCTTGACATAAACCAAAATGAAAATACAACATAACACAACTTATGAGATGCAGCAAAGGCAGTTCTAAGTGGTAAGTTTACAGTAATAGACACCTATTTATAATCTTTGAAAAGGGTGTCAAGAAGCCACAATGGGGAAAGGACAGTCTCTTCAGTCAATGGTGTTTGGAAAGTTAGATACTGACATGCAAAAAAATAAAATTGAACTCTCATTTCATGCATATACAAATATCAACTCACACTGGACTAAGATTTAAATATAAGACCTGAAACTGTAAAACTTCTAGAAGAAAACATAGGGAAATAGCTTCTTGCCAAAGCTACAGACAATGATTTTTTTGGACATGACCCCCAAAGCACAGGAAACAAAAGCAAAATTGAACAAATGGGATTGCATCAAACTAAGAAGCTTCTGTACAGCAAAGGAAACGGTCAATAGAGTGAAGAGTCAATGTGTAGAATGGGAGAAAATGTTTGCAAACCATATATTTGATAAGGGTTTAATATCTGAAATACATAAAAATTCAAAAACAAAATAACACATAATAACACCCCCCCATCAACTGATTAAAAAATGAGAAAAGTACCTGAATAGAAATTTCTCCAAATAAAACATACAAATAGCCAACAGGAATATGAAAATGTTCTCAATATCATTAATCAGAGACATTCAAATTAAAACCACAAGATATTACCTCATATATGTTAGAATGGCTATTATCAAAAAGACAAAATATAATAAATGTTGGTCAGGATATGGAAAGAAGGAATACTTGTAGACTGTTGGTGGGTATACTAGTTGGTACAGATATTATGGAAGACGGTATGGAAGTTTCCTCAAAAAAACTTTAACTAGAACTACCATATGATTCAGCACTTCCGCTTTTGAATGTTTATCCAAAGGAAGTGAAATTAGTATCTTGAAGGGATATCTGCACTGCCATGCTCATTGCAGCACTGTTCAGAATAGCCAAGATATGAAAACAACCTAAGTATCTATGGATGCATGAAGAGATAAAGAAAATCCGGTGTATATATACAGTGGAATATTATTCAGCTCAAAAAGAGGGAAATACTGCTATTTGCAGCCACATGAATTTACCCAGAGGACATTATGTTTAGTGCAATATTAGCTACAGAAAGATAAATGCTGTATGATCTCACTTATATGTAAAATGTAAAAAGGAGAATTCATAAAAGCAGAGAGTAGAATGATAGTTACCAAGGATTGGGGGAAATGAGATATCGATTCAAGGGTACAAAGTTTCAGTTAATGTAGGAGGATTAAATTCTGGAGGTCTAATGTACAACATGAGGACCATAGTTAATAGTACTGTATTGTATACTGGAAAATTTGCTAAGGTGGTATAGGTCTTAAGTGTCCTGTTCTCTCCCTCCCACACAAATGGTAACTATATGAGATAATGGATGTGTTAATTAGTGTAATTGTAATCATTTCACAATGCATACATATATCAGAACATCATGTTGCACACCTTAAATGAACACAATTTTTGTTTGTCAATTATATTTCAATAAAGCTGGAAAAAATGAAAAAGGATACATAAAAACTAATAAAGGCGGGTAGTCAACTATGGCAAATATTTTTTCCAGTATAGTACAGCAAAATTGTTCATTGGAAATTGATAAGAATAAAATAAATTTGAATCTGAGATATCCTCTTTAAACACTGTAATTTTCAAAGTAATGCCAAAGAAATCATTTGTTACTGATGTCAGAACACTCAGGTATTGAGGAAAACGCCGTTTAAAAAATTATGCTTCTATCATATACTGGTTATGAATTATTCAATAAATGTTTGGGGGCAACATTGTTTACAACACATTTCTTGCCAACTTCTGTTTTTCACTAAACGTTAACAAAAAACAAACTTGAGGCAGCTTCATAATATAATCGGTAATAGAAGCAGATGGCACTTCTTTGACCCTTCATTTTAGCTTCTAGGCATTTGCAATCCATTATATGCAAGATATAAGGACGGACGATATGCATTAAAATTAGCCCCATCTTTTTTATCTGTCAAAAAATAGACTTGGTCATAAAATTTGAGAGTAAAGAACCCGGGAGATCATCCAGTCCAATTACTGTATTTTATAAGTGAGAAACTCTTGGTCAGAGAGGTAGTAAATTGACCAGCTCAAGATCACATAGGTAGTAAACGGGAGCAGATCTCAGGTACTTGACTTAGTGCCAGAGACCCCTTGCCCCCACTCCCAGTATCAAGGCTGTCTTTTCTATTAGGGGAAATTTGAATATTTGTATATTATTTAAAATTATAAAACATTTCAGGCATCCTGAAAATTAGCAAAAATAAAACTTGAGAGTACCTTTCCACTCAGTTCTGTCAAAATACAACCTTGCCATATTTATGTCAGATTAAAAAAATCATGAGTTTAAGTATTCTTTAATAGGTCAGAAACATTACATTCAATTTATGGTGAAATAACAGCACATTAGCCATGGATTCATTTGTAACTTTCAAAAAAGTCAATTACGTAAATACTCCTAATAATAATACAAACTCAAATAATAATACAAATAATAATACAAACATTATTACTCAAAATAATAATACAAACATTATTACTACTACTAGTAAGTAACCATCATTGCTCTTATGATAATAGCAGGCACTTATTTGCATATATTATATTATTTTATACAAAATTACATTTTTGTTACTGTCCTGGAGTTCAACTCATTTTCTTCTAGACAAACTGTTTCTTTTTTGTCATTGTTCTTTTTGGTGGAAATAGTAATAGTAAATGTGTCGTATAAGCCTGTTTTGCTCTGGTGAGCCCCAAAACCTCTAGTAGCCTAAATAGTTTCTTCATATAGGAAAAACCAGCTGCTTTATTTGTGAGGTGTACACTGCCTTTTCTTCCAGGCTACACAACTTGAAGAGCAGAGCTGATGCTGGATTTTAGCCTCCATTTTTATTCCCTGTTGCACGGTCCTATTCAGGGGCAGTGCATGGCAGTGATGGTCAAAAGGAGATGACTCTTCAGTCTGGTGAGTGAATAAGTTCAAGACATGGCCAATCTAAAATAAGAAATATTGTGAAAACATTTTAATTTGGTTTTGGATGGGTTTATTGAACTTACGTTTGAATATTGGTTATGTCTGATGTTCTGAAAATTCATAATCAAAGGGAATGAGGAAACCATGCTGTGAATGAAGGTTAGACTGAGGAGAAGCTGGGAATCCATCCAGATTTTTCTCTCAGAAATCAAACCTTCCTTGGAAGAGATCCTAAACTGAAGTGATTGGATTTCAAAGCACATTCTTCCACAGAGTAACATGAACTGCAACGCTAAAGTGACAGGCAGAATGAGTGTAATATGAGGTATAGTACAAAAGTCCCACCTGACTCCAACTATTTCTACATCATTTTCCTCCGTTATCAGAAAATTTCCCACAGAGTAAAATAAAGATGGTGACTTTGTCGTCCTCAAGCACCATCTTCTCCACTTTATGTTCCACACACTTTGTACATCTTATCTTTCCCCAGAGATCTTTCACATTTCAGAACATTTGTTCATACCACCTATTTCCTGGCCTGGCATTCCCTTTTCTCATTCTATCTGGAAAACCCTTGCTAGGTTAAATTTCAGGATACATATCTCAAGAATATAGGTAGTTAAAAACAGGTGGAAATCTAAAGAGGATGAGCAAAACTGTGTATTTAGACTATTAGAATTCGAGGAGAATCTCGGCTGGGCGCGGTGGCTCACGCCTGTAATCCCAGCACTTTGGGTGGCCAATGCGGCAGATCATGAGGTCAGAGTTCAAGACCAGCCTGACCAACACGGTGAAACCCCATCTCTACTAAAAATACAAAAATTAGCCAGGCATGGTGGAGGGTGCTTGTAATCCCAGCTACTCAGGAGGCTGAGGCAGGAGAATCACTTGAACCCGGGAGGCCGAGGTTGCACTAAGCTGAGATCACGCCACTGCACTCCAGCCTGAGCGATAGAGCAAGACTCCATCTCAAAAAAAAAAAAAAAAAAAAAAGAATTTGAGTAGAATCTCAAAAGCCTAAACTTGAAAAAGTGTCTAGTACATTGTGTGTACTCAAGAAATATTAGTTGAGTGAATCAAGTCAATAAGGTACATATTTAAGGGTCTTGATATTTTTGCTGGGTTGAAAGATCATCTTCTATAGTCCTTATTCACAAGATAGCCCTTGTATAGAGCTCCATTCACAAGCTGCCATGCTCAGTGCCTTACATGAAGGAGATTCACTGGCCTGTGGAATCCCAGATTAAATATGTTACTGGGGAAGTGGTGTACCTGGGAAGACGCTTAGGCGTTTATATACCTGACGTGCATTTCTTTTACTCCTGCTGTGCTGATTTACTCTTGTGTCTGGCCCTGAGTCTGTTTCTTGCTTTAGCATTCCAGCTCCTGGATGAGATTTTGAGCCTGCTGTGGACCCTAACACACTTAACTGGGGCCTGGATACACTTGGTTGTGTCTTGCTCTTCCGCAGGGGTACAGAATCTAGCCCTTTCCTATTCAGCGACTGGCTAAAGATCATGCTTCCAAAAACTGGCCACTGGGAATTGTGATGCTCCTCCCTCTCTGATATGGATTGTTCTTATCCTGCACCACAGTTCAGTGGCCAAGGGCATGAGCCCTAGAGTCAGATGGACCTGGGTTGCCTTCCAGCTCCTTTATTTCTAACTTTAGTTGAGGTTCTCAACCTCTTATTTGTAATTGCTAATAATAAATCTTTATGTTGTGAAAATTAAATAATAATGTAGAAAACACACATAGGAGTGATTAATATCTCTTTGACTTCTAAGGATAAGAACACTGGCCAAAAGCCATCTGAGCACTGGCTGCTGTAATGGATATTGGTCTGCCTGGATTCTGGTTATTACCATTTAGGGGTCAGACCTGTTGTTGAGTAGGACAGCTCTCCTTGCAGTCTATGTTCCCTTTGTTTTTCTGTTCTCCCTTAGCCAAATTCTAACAAGAAAAGGAGCATGGAAGACTCTACCTGTCTCATAATTTTACCTTGGCCTTGATATGACAAAAGAAATGGATTATTTTGGAACACAGCAATTAAGAAAGAATATAAACTGTCAGTAATATCAACAAAGCAATTCATTCAGCAGAATAGGTGCTTTAATTAATAAGTTGACTTTAAACAAAAGTTTGGCATGAGTAAGCCATAATCTTGCATAATTCACTGAAAGAAACAGAAGAGTTGACTTTATTTTTCAAGTGTTTCTAGATAATACACATAAATGACATGGAATATATATTTTTGGAAATAAATCAGGATATTTATCTAGAAATTGTGACCTTTAAAATGATGCCCAAATTCTGGGGAAATTGCATTTGTGTTCAATATATTTCATTGTCTCATTCTAGTCATGTGGTAAAATGGCCATAGATTTTGGAATCAGATGAACATGGTTTTGAATTTCACTCTAGTTACTTAATATCAATGAGCTTAAATTTTCTCTTAGATGAAATAGCTTTAGTTTCTTTTTTTTTTCCTCAGGATTTCTGTACAGATTAAATATGATAATGCATGTTAGATGCTTTGTGTCATGCCAGAATCAGTTTATATCCTTATCTTTTCCTTCCAAACCTCTATGGAAGCACGCTTATCTTAAATGAACTTAGCGAAAGTACACATCTTCTCATGTGAAAACTACTCTGCATTCATATTCTCATACAAGAAATCAATGTAATTTAATATTCTAAAGCAGAACTTGATGACTCTCTGATCTTTTTTTCTTTTGGGAAGTGATAGAGGAAGTGAAGTGACTGAATTTATTGACATGGATAAAGGGAAAAATGGTTGTTACTGAGCATGTGTTATTATGAGTGCTATTATGAGCATGTGTCATTATTCATTGCACAAATAATTACTGGGCTCCTAGCACAAGTACAGCACTATTCTAGGTGCTGGGGATACCATAGTGAACAAAACAGGTCAAGTCCCTCGCCTCATGAAACTTAAGTGCTGGTGAGGGGAAAAGAAAATAAATATATCAAATATAAATGCTGTCATAGACAGTGATTATGATGTTAAGAAAGCAAAATAAGAGGAAAAAGAAGTGCTGGTATGGATGCAGAATTACTAATTTATGTAGCTTTGATAAGGTAATGTTTGAGCAGGAATTTGAAGGCAGTGAAGGAATGTTTGGAGATATTAAGGCTAAAACTGTTCCATGCAGAGAAACAGTAAGTTGTAAAGACTCTTGAGGAAAGAGAGAGCATGGACTGTTTAAAAAATCCCAAGAAGATTGGTATAATTCAAGTCAAAATGAGGGTTTAAAAGATGAGATCAGATAAATTAATTATAGAGATCTGCTGTAGAACTTTGTGCCTACAGTTATTGTATTTTGCACTTCAGATTTGTTAAGAGGGTAGACCTCGTGTTTTCAGATTTGTTAAGAGGGTAGACCTCGTGTTAAGTGTTATGAACACAGTAAAAAAAAATTAAAATTAAAAAAAAAGAAGCATGTGTTGGCTGTTGTTCCCAGAGGGGCAATTTGTAAATTTGTGGAGAATTTTGGTTGTCAATGATTGGGGTGTGCTATTGTCATAGAATGAGTGGAGGACAGGGACGCTAGATGTACTGCAATAGGTGGGACCATCTTGCACAGTGAAGAATTGTCTTATATCTCATCTAACTTTCAGATATATGGATGAGTATTTGTGTACTGTAGAGATGCTACATATAATTGTGCAGGATGTGGATGGAAGACTCTTTGGAAGCATTATTGATAGGTAACAGCTGGGCATGGTGGCCCTATGAGACTGTGTTGGGCACAATCTATAGAACTGTAAGTGGAATCCCTGAACACAGGTGAAAAACTAAAGTTTTCTGAGTCTAGAACTTAACTCTATTTTACATATAAATACAAAGGTGTTTTTTTGAGATGGAGCCTCACTCTGTCGCCCAGGCTAGGGTGCAGTGGGGCGATCTTGACTTACTGCAACTTCTGCTACCCAGGTTCAAGTGAATCTCCTGGCTCAGCCACCCAAGTAGCAGGGATTACAGGCGCATGCCACCACACCAGCTAATTTTTTGTATTTTTAGAAGAAACAGGGTTTCACCGTGTTTGCCAGGATGGTCTTGATCTCCTGACCTCATGATTCTCCTGCCTCGGCCTCCCAAAGTGGTGGCATTACAGGCGTGAGCCACCACGCCTGGCCACAAAGGGCTTATTTTTGGTAGCATTTTATAATTATAGAATTTCTTAGGAATGCAACTACTATTTATATAAAAGAAAATGGTTTTATTTTCTCAGAAACTTTACTAAGAGTTACAATTGTGTCAGAATCTAATTAGAAATAAATCACATGGTAATTTAAATAGGAAAAATTTGATATAATGTATTAATAACTATAACATGGAATTAGAATAATAAGGGACAGATCAGTAGGAAGAGAATTTTAAAGAATACAGGAATGGCAGATATGATCACCACTATCCCTAGGGCTGAGAGAGAACACGCAAGAAAGACCCCCCACTCAGGTTGGTTGCATGCTGACAGCCGGTACTTGTTGGAGAGGGCATGACCATGGCCCATTGGATGGTAAAGAAGTTGCTGGGATTCAGCACTGAGAATCCACCCCTTGGGACATTAAAAAAAAATCAGGTGTTGGGGAAAGCTAGTCATTGGGAAATGTTTCTCAGAAATAATCTACTATAAAATGAGTGAGAGGGCTGGGTGCAGTAGCTTGTCCCTATGATACCAGCACTTGATGGGGGCTAAGGCAGGAGGATCCTTTTAGGCAGGAGTTTGAGACCAGTCAGGGCAACATAATGAGACTTCCTCTCTACAAAAAATAAAGTAAGTCCTGTGTGGTGGCACACGCCTGTAGTCCTACCAATTTGGGAGGCTGAGGCAGGAGAATTGAGCTCAGCAGTTGGAGGCTGAAGTGAGCTATGATCACATCACTGCACTACAGCCTGGGTGACAGAGTGAGACCCCAATTTACACACACACACGCACACACACACACGCACGCACAGAGTGAGGGGTGTGCTGGAGGAACTGTTGGCTACTGGGTGCTGCTGATCGCTATTGACTGCAGGATCTGGACCCCAGAGAAGCAGTCATGCTGCAGGAAGCTGGCATTGAAGAAGCTGCCAATGCTGCAAGAACTGTGTG
The DNA here is from genome assembly GCA_963573385.1 of Cacajao melanocephalus. Classification (NCBI taxonomy): domain Eukaryota; kingdom Metazoa; phylum Chordata; class Mammalia; order Primates; family Pitheciidae; genus Cacajao; species Cacajao melanocephalus. The sequence goes on from CAUYLG010017330.1 coordinate 17,825, forward strand.
TTGTAAAAGCCAAGAAACGACTGGACCTTGCAAAGAGTAGCACATTCGAACCAGGAAGGAAACCCCTACCTCCAGTACCCTCTACTGGCATAGGTTAACATTATGAAAAGAAAAAAATTATTTGAAGGACTCAGTTCTGTTTTCATGGAGCAGGCAATGAAGGATAGATTTGGAACTGAAAGGCAATGAACTGCTAACTGGCACAACCATATAGGAAAAATCATGTCACTGATGGCAATCCCTTTGTCTTTTGCCAGTTTGTCAGTTGCCAATTAAATATGTCTGTATTTGTTTTTGGTGGTTCTGAATATGGGTGCAACCTTCTGACCACTTTATTTTGTCATCTAGTATAGTTGTGTTTGAGTATTTTGAAACTGAAATGTATTTATTACAAATATTTTTATTTTATTCTTTAGGCCATTGTATTAATATGTTTTGAAATGATATATTTAGGTATGTTGCATAATGTGAGTAGTAGTCTGTTTTCATGCTGCTGATAAAGACATACCCAAGACTGGGCAGTTTACAAAAGAAAGAGATTTATTGGACTTACAGTTCCATATGGCTGGGGAGGCCTCGCAATCATGGTGGAAGGCAAGTCACATCTTACATGGATGACATCAGCAAAAAGAGGGCTTGTGCAGGGAGACTCTCATTTTTAAAGCCATCAGATCTTGTGAGACTTGTTTACTATCATGAGAACAGCACAGGAAAGAACTGCCCCCATGATTCAATTACCTCCCACTGGGTTCCTCCCATGACACATGGGAATTGTAGGAGTTACATTCAAGATAAGATTTGGGTGGGGACACAACTAAACCATATCACTATGTGCTTTCATTTGATGACAGTTAAAACATTTGTTCTATAAAGCTGTGGTTGGTTAGATGAGGTTGAGATAGGGGCCATATATCATTGTTAGGAGTCCTGGTGAGAGGAGAAGCCACTGGAGTGTGTTGAGCAAAGGAATAACATGATGTGGCTCATGTTTTAAAATGATAACTTTTTAGGGGAAGGGCAACAGTACAAGCAGAAAGACCAGTCTATTAGCCAGAGTCCTGAGAAGAAACAGAAGGTGCATTCAACTGGGATTTTAAAGAGAATTCAGTAAAGGAGCAACTTACAAATGTGTGGGCAGGATTTAGAGGACTGCTAAGGGTTGTTCAAGCACCTAGCGAAGACAGCAACAGGAAATTGTTATCCTCCTGGGACTTAAAGGAGTAGGGAAAGGGATTTGTGTTATTGGAACGAGAGGCTAACTGAAGCTAAGGGGAGGAACTGGTGATTTATCAGAATCGATTTGCCTAAGCAGGAGAATAAATCACCCAATCTCATCTCCTCCCACTTTATTATATTCTGTAAGTGTCTCCCATTGGCCAAATCCAACCAGAAACCAGAGGGCAAGTGATCTTGCGTGATGCTGGCCATTGGGGTTAGCCTCGTGGATAAGACTTCCTGGGTTAGCCTACCAGGTTAGCTAGCTTCTTGGGTTAGAACCGGACCAGGGCAGACAAAGGCCTGGAATGGATTTAGATGGGAAGTGAATAGAAAATATAGATTTGGGCCAATTAATTCTAAAAACAATGGCAGTTACTTCAAAGTCTTGTGGCTGCTATGTTATTGCATATGCAATAACTTAACAATGGGGCTGATTTATTCTAGGACACATTTTTGAAAGGTAGCCTCTTTGATCCTACACAGTTATGAAGAAACACCCTGAAGCAGGTCAAGAGCAATTCTGACTTGCTTCTTTCCTGGGATATGCTACACTTCCTATTTCCCAGGGTCTGTTTTCTCCTCCTCTCCCTTCATTACCCTGGAACCTGTGTTGTAGGTTATTTTTACAGGGAACTCTAGCACCTGGAAGATGTCTAGGTCTCAGTATTCTTCCATCCGCTTCATCAAAAGAACCTCATTACTGCAACATGAAAACGAACTAATCTGAAGACGAAATTTCAGAACAAGCCATTCAAGACTATCTTGAGAACAGTGAGTTCCCACTCATCAGAGGTGTTTGGCTATTAACTTTGGAGCAGATTTAAATTTTGGAGGTGTGGTTGGCCCTATTGCTTTTAAAATATCCTCCCCAATGCTGAAACTATGTAATAGTCTGCAGTTGAAGGTGTTTGAATAATGGTAGAACCCTGCTCAGCTTTGGCTTCTGCTGTTGGGTTCAACTAAAATGGAAAGGAATTGAGGCTGAGAAAGGAAAATGTGAAGAGGGGAAGGTTAGGAGGAAGAAAAGCAAGAAGAAACATGTCTTATTGTACATTTGAGGTTGTGTTTTATTCATTACAAACATAACTTTTCCTATCGCAACTACGTTTGGAGTTGGAGCTGCTTGCTTTCCCAGATCAATAGGTTTGAGTGCTGGGAATGGAACTCATACTTATCATGTATAGATGCTGCATTTTTGCAACTAAAGCTTCAGGTCATCTAACCTTGCCCATTCCAGGCTCTGACTGTCATCTGATCCTCTACATCTTACATCACATTTTCTGGGACATTGTATTCGTTTCCAGTTGCTACTGGAACAAATTATAGTTCTGGAGTTCAGGAGTCTAAAATGCTCTAACTACTAAAATCAAGATGTAGGCGGGACTATGTTGTTTTTGAAGGCTCTATTCAGGAATCTACTTTCTTATATTTTCCAGCTTCTAAAGACTCTCTGCCTTCTTTGGATTCTAACCTTTTCCTCCCTCTTCAAAGCCAGCAGTGCCGGATCTCTCAGTTTCTCTTTTATTCTGACTCCGTCATCACATCTCCTTCTCTGACTCACAGTCCTGTCTCCCTCTTCTAAGGGCTTTTGTGAGTACTTGGGGCCCACCTGGATAATTCAGGATAACCTCCCTGTCTCAAGATCCTTAATCACCCCTACAAACTCCATTTTGCCATATAAAGTAGCATAGTCACAGATCCTGTGGATTAGGATATGGACATATTTGGGGGTGGCATTATTCAGCTTATCACAGAAATTGATACTTAAGATCTATTCCAGGTCAAGGAAAGGAGTGAGATCAGGTGAGGGTGACAATGCCTGAGTTACTGTCTTTTGTCTACTGAACTACTAAACTGTTCAGCCACACCATAATTTCAGACCCTTGCCCCACCAAGAGCCATCTTAATGAAGTACGCATTTTGGTAGTCATTTGTGCTGTTTATGAAATATTTTTAGCCCTCCTTTTGGACACGTGGAAATATTGCACTACACTGCCCCCTTAGGGCCACATGACATGCTGTGGGCTAATGAGATATGAGCAGGAATGACAAATATCCCTTTTGGACTGAAGTTTAAAGGCTGGTGCATGATTTGCCACATTCTCCTATTCTTGCCAGGGTAAGTGTAGCAGCACACAGAGGAAATCTCCCTTGGTCTCGGTCCCTGAATGAGAATGAATAAAGTACAGTGCTTCCTCCTGTGCCCCAGATGACCCCCAAAGGTCATACAACTGAATGATAAATGAACTCTGTTCTTTTAAGCCATTCGGATCTTGGCATCGTTTTTACCACCTCATATCCTAGCTTTCCCTGATGCAAGCATCTTCCATAACAAATCAGATGCAGGCTTGTTACCTACTCCAGACCTTCCCACCAGGGGCACTGTATCCTGATGCTGTGTACATCTAGAAAATCTCCTGGCTCCTAAGACAGTCTGGGATCACTTACATCCCAGTTTGGAGGATGCTATTTATTTATGCTTCCATTCACCTTTCCAAAATTTGCAGACTAAGGACCAGATCAAGCATATCAACCTGATCTGAGAGGAATACATTCAAAACTGTATATTTTAAAGGTCACATGACTGGTCCTCTCAGCAGCCCCTGTGGATTTCACACATGAAACTCCACTGCTTTTTTTTTTTTTTTTTTTTAATCCCTGGGGTATCCCTTCCACTTCTTTCTGTACCTCCTGGTTTCACCGTTACTCTGGCAGTTGCTAGAATTTCAACTCACCCTAAAAACTCTATGACCTCTTTCTCCTGACATACAGACAGTACCTGCCTGCCTAGGCCAAGAATGAGTGGGATGTACCTGTGGCAGCTGACTCCATTGCTTTTCCTCATGTGCATCACAACTATGGTTTACCAGCTTTTGGCCTTGCTGCTGAAATCCTGCCAATTCCAATAGAGCCCAGTAATTCACATCTATTTTCTCTGAGGCAAATGGAATATGTTCTAACAGTTCGTTGGACCCCATTCATCCATGAACCAGAAAGAAGACAGCCTCGGTAACATTGTGAGAAGGCATCTCTGATTTAGGCATATACTCCAGATTAGGTAGACTCAGCCCTGATAGGGGACAGGGTCTCATGGGGCAAGGTCAGCTCCCAACATTAACCTTTAAATAAATCTAGCTCATCCACACTGTATACCATTGAAGATGGATATAATCCTGTTGATGCAATTTTCCCAAACGCCCTCCTTTGCTCTCTCTTCTTTCCAGGTCCTGTTTCACCCCAAGATCTCCTTACCTAGATGGTATGTTCAAATGCATTTCTCCAATTTTAACCTGAGCTATTTTTCTTAGGATATGCGCTTATACTGCTGCTCTGGCTCATGCACCTGCAGCTTCTTCCTCCCACCCTCACCCTGGGAGACTTGTCCTTGCAGAGACCAGCTTGTGTGATATCCCTGCCAGTGTATGGACATCAGCTCTTGGAATTCTCTAACCTTTAACTCTCTTCTCAGTGGCATCAGACCTGATCAGTGTTCACTAATGGAATATGATAGAATTTCTCAGTTTTTTAGGTTAGCTTGACATGCAGTCAAGAGTTCAGATGTGTATTAAAGCTTATACGTTGAACTATTTGCTTTTAGAAGCATTCACTATTTCTTGAAAAATAACCCAGGAATTCCCTAAAAGGGGGCAGGGCAGTGAGACTAATACCCTCTGAGAACATTTAGGTCATGGTGTTCATGTTCTAAATCATATCAGGGCAGCCATGATTCTTTCAAACTAATGACTAGGAAATTGCCCTGCTTTTCAGTGACTTTCTAGTGTCTTCCTTTAGGCAAGTACATAGAGGTAATCACAAGCAGATGGGAACCCCAGGCCTGATTGTGCATTCCTCATTTATTATAAAGCTCTGTGAAAGGAGAGGCAGAAGAGCTAGTGTGGCGACGGGGCAGCTTTCACGTTCTCATGCTGCTACCTGCAAATGGGATAGAATTGCCGTTAGGACACTTGGAAATTGAACAAAGAGAGCTCATCCTCTAATACAAAATTTTGAGGTGATTTTATCACATGTGGCAGGATAAAAAAAGGACATTTTGAAGATGTGGTCAGGTAGGAATATTGATATGAGCTCTTCTAGAGCAACTTCTTTAACTGGGAGATTGCTTGAGAACTTTCTAAGAAACAGCAGGGTGTCTCAAAGTACTATTTTATTTTGGTCAATGTATTTTTTTTCCTGTAAAGTTTATCCTACTGAAACTTTCAAAATAGATATAAAAAGAACAGGACTAGATTTTTTTCTTCATTCCAGTCAATTATTGAGACAGAAAACTGAGATTTAAAGAATAATAGATTCTTAAAATGCAGAAATTCAAGAGTAATTTTATTTGGCAGGCTCAGACTATGGAGAAAAATATATAATGATAAAAGACATTAAATTGCTAACTCTTCAATACACTAACTCTTGTTTGGTCCTGCCATTTACCTGTACCACCAAGCTAACTCCTCTCCCGTATTTTGCATGTGTTAATCTAGAATTTTTTTTTTAATATTGTTACATTGATTCACAGCCCACAAAAACAGTTCCACTTAAAACACAAGGAAAAGAATGATGTGAGGCTGTAGCAGGAGCAGTAACAAAAACGACTTCCTAACAGCACAAATATGATACTGCATTTTATTTTGATTTTAAGCAACAAATTGAAAATGATCTAATTTCAGTTTATCTCTCTTCACGATGAGAGGTGTAACAGAACAAATAAAGCTTTATTCTCTGTTAAATGACTGACTGAATTATACTTTATATTTACAAATAACTCGTGTGTGTGGGACTATGACATTTCTCCCTCCGCCCCACCAAATTACTCAATAAGATGGATTTTCTATTGATAACAACTTTCTTTCTTTTTTTTTGAGATGGAGTCTTGCTCTGTCACCCAGGCTGGAGTGCAGTGGCGTGATCTTGGCTCACTGCAACCTCCGCCTCCTGGGTTCAAGCGATTCTCCTGCCTCAGCCTCCCAAGTAGCTGGGATTACAGGCACGTGCCACCACATCCAGCTAATTTTTGTATCTTTAGTAGAGATGGGGTTCCACCATGTTGGTTAGGCTGGTCTCGAACTCCTGGCCTTGTGATCTGCCCACCTCTGCCTCTCAAAGAGCTGGGATCACTGGCGTGAGCCACCATGCCCAGCCCTGATAACAACTTTATTTCTTTTTTTTTTTATTTTTAATTTTTTAGAAAGAAAGAAAGAGAAAAGAAAGAAAGAAAAAAAAGAATGTAAGAGAGAAAGAAAGAAGAAGAGAAAGAGGGAGAGAGAACGGGATTCTTATTCTATGGCCCAGGCTAGAATGCAGTCTAAAAATGGGTATTAAAAACCTCTTTTATGCCAATAATTGTGCTTAACAATGGAGACAGGAAGGAATAAGGGATGAAAATAACAAACAAGCAGCCAACCAATATTTTATTTAAA